>CM023455.1:148136274-148301833 GCA_013339765.2 Haemaphysalis longicornis
TGCGATGTTAGCTAGGTCGTGGCTCGAAGAAAAGCTAAACAGGAAACGTTTTTAAATGTTTAAATAATTCCAAATACTGAGGTTACCTATACATCAGGACAGGTAGCACGGGAACAAAAAGTCTTACGCGGTGCCCTGTCGTAGGGCGAAAGCACTACGCGAAGGCGCGTACCCGGGAGCGAGTGAAACGGAAAGTAAGCACTCGCGTTGCGTCTGGCGCCTCCTCGTGTGCTCAGGAATAAATCACTGGAGTCTGGGGCGCATCGTGCTCTTTTGGGAATCGGGGCTTCTCGGCTCTGCCGTGGCCGTAAATTGCGGTTTTCTGCGTGTCTTCCTGCGGCAGCTTTCCTCGTCCGTTTTCGTTTCTCGGTAATCTGAAATTCTCCGAATCATCGGAGCTTACTGACAGTGCTCACTTCTACTAAATCTGTATTCATCTGTATTTCCTTGTACATAATCTGCACTAAATCCTATTCAACAAGGTTTCTACTAATTTGATCAAATATGTAAGGTGGTAAATATCATCGTTACACAGATATCATCGTTATCTTCTTTAAATATTATTGCTACAATTATCATCGTTACCGTTTGGTACAGTGGAAATTAACTCCACCAACGCTTATTTAAACAACGGTAGCCTTGAACAGGGGACCAAAGTTGCCAAATATTTTAGCGCTCTCGAGGCATTTCGTGTCGCTCCACTTTCGTCAGCGTGTGTTTCTTTCTACAATTGTCATTGTTTGCATTTGATTTCAATATCACGTAGAAAATTTCTTTATTAGTGAGAATAAGTTTTCATCGGTCTTGCGAGGTCAAACCAATCCTGGATGCACGCTGTAGGAAATAAATAATAGTAAGACACGATGTTCCGTCGAGCATATCGGCTGCATCCAACCAATAGCCTGAGTTACGGTTAACGCAATGTTGCATCATGCGAAGTGGTACAGCTGATGCAATGTTGTATCATGCAATGTTGCATCATCCTCGGTAGCTCTTCGCAACACTTGCTAGGCAAGTAGTCCTTCCGAGTGACTGATTAGTGAGCACTCTTTCTGCGACTTCAAAATTACTCCTCTAACACCCTGTAGAAGATAACCACTGCCATTAAATGACATTATTGAAGCCGAAAAACGATAAGTACGATTAACTCTGTCAAGTGTTCTATTTGGTGTTGTTCGTTTGCGCGGGAGGAGGAAATGGAACAAATTTCCGGAGCAGGAGTTGTAACAAAAACAAGGAGCAGTCACTATGGTATAAAAGGCCCAAAATTCGAGGTATGCGCAGTATGCGGATTCGGACCGTGGAGCTCAGTGAAAAAGTGTTGCTCTTACGATTGTTTGTATTAGCTCAGCTATGGTTGCCTGCAACACGCACTCAGCGGACGACCTAGTGATAGCGCAAGGATTTAGTATGCCAGAGAGTTTGAAGGACCACTATGATTACATCGGAACTATCAAGGATTTTCGCAACGTGACCTATAGCTGCAGGTACTGCACGAAAAAGGTATGGGGCAGGTGTTGCGGAATTATGAAAGAAGAGGAAGACGACCGCGTACTATCATCGCAATCAGGGGCTAGAGGACAAAGAAGCTAATAAACCTCGGTCGGGCTGAGCAATGGCCTCACGTCCGCGTCCTGTTCCATAACATTATGGCGCCGTGAAACCCGGGAACGACGGCCCAGCAGACTTCACAGCGCAGCGCTTTCAAGGTAGTGCGTGGCCTCAGGTACATCGGATCTCCTCATTTCGGAGGCTTCACCCTTGAACGGTGCCTGCCATGGCTGCGTGCTGGACACAGACCCCCCCCCTAGAACCCGGAGATGAACCCCACCCAACGGATAGTCCCGACCCTTGCTTCGCTCCGCTCTCTGGTTTAGATGACAGGCAGGTCGTGGACCAATTTATTAGTTCGCGGGTCATCCTCCGGGAGGACATAACGGAACTCGCCCACACCACTATTCGGGTCTTGGAATCGTCACCATCGAATATAAGTATGGTCATCGATTTGCACCGTATGGCAGAACGAAAACAAGACGAACATCGAAAGCTGGACGGTCATATCCAGAGCCTTCTCGACTTTGACAGTTTTGTGGCAGACTTAGAAGAAGGCAAAGGGTATTCATACGCGATAAGTCGCACGAAGGTTTCGTTAAAGGAACGAATTTCTCAGGCGACTTTGAGGACGTCGTTCACCGCGACGAATTTGTCGCCACCTCAACCGATGCAGGATCCTTTCAGAGGGGGCACCTCCCTGAAAAGAGACGCGGCCATTGTAGCACTCCCATTCGCAAGAAGGGCTGCTTCCGAAACCTTGAGTTCATCGTGTTCAGCGGAAGAGAACACGGAGCAGCACGGCACTCCTACATTTGCAACGTCGTCGGTGAACCAGGCAGCGGGATGCAGCAGCAAGACCAAGTTCGAGCAAGCAGCTGGCGCCGGGGCATTTCGCCGAAGCGATGACGATACCATCTCAGACTCGGGTGCGCCCGCGGCCAAACCCAAGAAGCCAACACTTATGGGCCACACTCAGATAAAGACAACAGATGAACAACCTAGAAGGGATTCCGCGTGCAATGGCAGCGAGGCATTCAGTAGTGCATCGCAGTTAGAAAACGAGTGGCTGGCAAACAAATCTCGGAACACGCAAATTCAAGCACGTGAAGGGGAAGCGTCCGTTCGACTACAAGCAAGAAACTCCAGTTCCAAGACAACGGCTCCGACACGAGTGGGAAATACTCAGCTCGTACCCAGAATGAAACTTCGAAAGCAAACAGGAAGAGAAAAGGGTACTACTGACCAGAAGATTCAAGCTAGATTTCGAATATGATTTATTTATGCTCACTCCAGGAGCAACTTCCTTGCCTCATTCAAAAGACAGTCTCATTCAAGAACAGCTTCGGGCCACGTCTTAGCCAAGAAAGTGTCAAGAAGAAGGCGTCGTGCCTCAAAGCATCGATGGAGGTTGAAGCAGAAAGGCATCTACCACATCCAGACTCCGCAGGAATGACATTGGACTAATCTGCTCTGCACTTCCCCACCACTAGCGCCAACGTCGGGGGTGGGAGTATGTTGCGGAATTATGGAAGAGGAAGACGACCGCGTACTATCATCTAGATCAGGGGCCAGAGGAGAAAGAACATAATAAACCTCGGTCCGGCTCAGCCATGGCCTCGCGTCCGCGTCCCTGCCATGTATACAGCGGGGCGGGATATAAGTTGAAATAATAAATTATCTTTATGACAGACACATAGAGACAGACAGACAGACAGGCCAACATTGTCGTGCTCGAGTAGCCAAAGAAATACTATCTCCTTTAAAATTAGCTGCAAAGAGACCGCCACTGTTCCGCATGCTGCGAACATTGCGCAACCACAACCCTCGCCGCTGCCGCCAGCCCTCAAAATAAGAGATAACCACAAAACGAAAACCAGCTAGCACGCCAGACCCCCAAAAGGGAGGTCCCACCGAGCTAAAGGGACAGGTAGGGGCGCTACGCGTCGTGAAGTTTATTTCTGTTAAGAGCCTAGGCAAAACCCACACAGGTCTGACTAACCACTTATTATTGTATGCGTGTGTGTGTTGTGCCAGTGCGCCCGACACAAAATCGCTGCACCCGGCGACGTGCCGACGGCGGAGTTGATTAGCGCCTATGTCAAACTGCCCGCGGCAGACGTGCCGCAACATGGCGGGAAAGGAGCCGCCGAGTCTGCTCTCACTTTCCCATCACGACGGCTGGACGAAATCATGCCTGGGGAAAACGACCCCGGCAGACACGCAGCAAGCAGCTCCTGGAGACAGCGCTGCTAAGTCACCTGCCATTTCCCTGTCGTGGCGGTTCGGCCGACGCAATCACTTCACCTCCATTGGCAGGATTCAAACTAAGGCCAGCGACAGTCCCGACTGGAGGGATTCGAACTGCACGCGGCTGCAACGGAACCCCGAGGGTATAACACCAGTCTCGAAGCAGCTCTGGCACGGTGGCATCTCAGCGGAGGCTCTGAGTTTAGAAGTGCTATCGCCTTTGTCCGAGCCATGTAACATTCTCTCTGCCTTTGTATATATTGTATATAAATACGTCTTCAAATCACCGTCGACTCGACTACTTCGTCGATCTACTCTGCGCCGTTTCGATAGCGGACTGAGCAGGGAAACATCGCAAACGTGGTGATTTAGCTGGGATGAACCAGTCCCAACAGTGTGTGTGTGTGTGTGTTTGGGGGGTGGGGGCGGGTAGCGCCCGCAGTCGACTGCCGTAGTGCACCCAGTTGCTGCTTGTGCTTGGCAGCCGTTACAGCACTGCCCAGCTGTTCTCGAGTACTTTGTGAACTCGAAAACAAAGTTTGCAGACGCATTTTCCGAAGGCGTGATAGCTTACACTGACGTCGCTTTATTGCCGTGTTGGTGGCTTGGTTGCACAGTGGAAATTTGCAGCTCTTGTCTCGAGCAGTGCTGACGAAGCTGACAGATATCGATCAAAAAGTGCGGTGACGTCGTTATGGGCAAGCAACACGTTTTACGAGACGTTCCAAGACCCGAGCTTAAGCTAAAACCCCAACGTCTGGCGTTGCCGTTCATGATATAAAAATGGCCCCTTCATGAGGCCTTCCACAGTGCGAGCTTAAACTTGGAAGTAGTTGTTAGCAAGGGTGGTCGCCCCGCTAGTAAATAGCTGACGAAGGTAGGGGAAGAACATCCACCAAAATTCACCATTGTGGCCAGCTTCCTCATTACACGGCAAACAAGAAGCGGCACATTGGGTTGCTGTTCGAAAGCAAAGCCATTCGAAAACAAAAGGCTCCTCCAGCGGCAAGATGCCAGAACTCTTCGACTAAATATGCGAGGCGAAACAAGGCGTCGCACGCGTTCAACTGGGCATTATGATGTCCGATTAACAACCCACAAACGTGCCTCGGTGTACTCGGATATTTTATTTCCAATGCAGGGAAAATTACACCGCCACACCTGCACGGTGGGGCTATATCCTCTCTTGTAAATGGACTGCACGAGACTATAGTCCTACCAAACTTAAGCAAAAAGTTTCAAAATGAGAGCCTAATAAAACCATATGGGTGCACGTACATCAGCAAAATTGTCGCACAGCGGCATGTTGCGGTCAATTTCGGTGACACATACCATGTAGTCGATTTGGTGCGAATCACGTACATTAACTGCGACTGTAGAAACGAGTGGTTCGGCTCACGAAACTACACAGCGTGACATCCGTCTACGGAAAGTCCTGAAGACCGGAAAAGAGCGACTTCGGAGAGCGTAGTGCGTGTATTGTTAGCATATCACCCCCCTCCCCACGGTTCCCCTAAAGCAACTTGAACGGAACAAGCGGAACGAAGAAGATACGTGTTTCCAAGGCGCGTATTTGTAAACAAAAATAACTGCGCCAACCAACACGAGCCGTAGAAACAGAGCCACTGCGGCTGCACTTTCCGCCGGGACCTTACCCCCTCGTTTTTCCTTTTTGACCGCGACCCAAACACGTTAACAGCTCCAAACAGGGACAGGGAAAGGAGGGAAGGCAGGAAATGAAATGAGTATTGTACTCATTATTACTGTATACTCACGAGTAGTACTCATGAAAATTGGGTACTCATGAGTACTACTCATGAGTACTGTGTTCTCGTGAGTAATCATACTCATGAGTACTGATGATTACTGTACTAATGGGTACTCATACTCATCAGTAGTGTACTCATGGGTACTGTACTCACGAGTAGTAGACTTACCCCTGTACTCACTCGTCATCGTACTCACTTTTTATGCTGGGTGTGTACTCACTCATCATCATACTCACTCGTGCGTTTGAGTACAGACGAGTACAAATGAGGGTACTCACGAGTGAGTACACCGCCCTATGTAAACATCTATCGAAAGAGCCCACCGGCTTTCTCAATTGACGCGGAATATTACAAAGAAACCCTTGTTGTAAAGACTAGAAGACAATCTTCCGTCTCATTGCTATAATCGTAGGCGATCATGTTATTCGTTTAAGTTCACAAATTGCCTTTAGGTAAGGGCAGTATACCGTCCCGCCGTTACAACATTTCAATAGTGTCGGATACGCTCCACAACATTGGTCAAACCAACGAAGCTGTTCTGTACTTGAGTAGCACTACAACCTATTTCAAAAGATGCAAAAGGTAGGTCATTCCAAGATTCTAGTCACAGGAGCTTCCAATTACCCTGAATAGCACAAATAACGGGTTGGTATATTGGGGAAAAATATGACTGTCATGATGTTACCTCATCAAATTTTGAAAAAAGTTGGCAATACTAGTGTTTTATTTCTGCGGAATAATAATATCCTGCAATTGCGTCTTGTTTAAAAATATATTTTTGTGAATGATTCAGACTTGGTTCCCTGTCGTCGATGGGAAGCTGGTTCGTCTGAATTTAATACCTATAATATTGACCTAACTGAACTGCCTAAAATCTGATATATGGTTTAAATCCCAACAAAACGTATTTTGCATACCCCACACAAACTATAGCATGAATTGTGATACTCAGTAAAATAATAATTATTGAAACATGTAACCAGTTACGAACACGCTGGTGTTACATTAACCACAAATGTTTTGTGTTACGGACACATAGATAACACTTGCTCGTTTGCATTTCGGAAAGTATCCTTCTTAATGAACAAACAGAAAATACTGCATTTTTTCTCCGTCAATGCCTGAATATGCGTCCATTGTTCCTGACACCAATACTGGTCGGAGCTAATGTATTGCCGCGAACCATGTATGTGTGTGTTCATGTATTGTTTGTTTTTAATGCCCGGCCGCGCCCGGCTTTTTTACCTGTGTCCCAAGCAAAGCGCGTGTTCCATTCTTAATTTTTATGCCGCACGGATAAAGAGACTGTTTTGCCCTAACATCACTAACCTAAAATAATCTTCTTTGATCTACAATGTTCTGGATTTAAGTCGATGTTTCGATAATCACCCACGCCAAAAGATAAAAAGCCTGCAGAGCAGACACCGCGGTATTTGATTCGCTGACACTCGAGTGCGCCCGACATTTTGTTGACTGCTGCTTCGCCGCCTGTGTATTCTTTGAGTGGCTGGGGGAGCACAAGTTCGCTCCAATAAACATTTTTTCCTTGAAGGCAACTTGAAAGAGGTAAGAAAAGCGGTTCATTATATTTATTTCGCATACCGAGATTAATGAACACACTCTTCTACAAACAAAATAATAGAAAATGGACACAGAAATGCCCCTACGGTAAACGAAATGAATCAAGAAATGAAATTGATTTCCTTTTCAGTGAAAACACAGCTATTGTGCAGTGCGTAAAGGTATTGTGCGAGATTCAGAGCAATGATGATATCATGGTCAGCTGTAAAGTAAGGCAGAATTTGCAAACATAATGAAGAAAACTCGTGAAAAGAAAAAAATATAGCGTGGAATGAGTCAGCGCGAGGACGCAAGAATGTAAAACAACCCTTCAAAACAAACTCAAGCTCTTTATCGGAAAGAACGCGGATAGTGTATAAATGTTAAAGGGACACTGAAGTGATATGTAAACATTGCGGGATTACTTGCGCAAATTGTAGTCCGGAGTCCCCAGACCATGTTTCGACCACCCTGGGCGCGTTTACGCGATTTTATTTAGTAGAAAAATTAGTTCGAAAATGCTGTCCTCCTCTCTTTACACTCGCCCATTTTCTGCGGCGTTCTCGTGTGACGTCGAGAGGAGCCGAGCTCGCAATTGGCTGCGCTACTGCACGGCTCCCCTGCCTTCAGACAGTTAGTCGGCCGCCCAGCGTTTCGTCCGCCGGCCGCCGATGGGTCGTCGCAATTCGTTCGCTCAGTTGAAACGAAGCCAGGACACGTTTATGAATGGTAGAATCTGCCTTTCTTTACTTTGTTAGTCTGTACATTGTATCTAGCTCCAATTCAAGGTCGCTTCACACAAGCGCTGCACAAGCGCACATGCGACGCTTCGCTGACTGGTACGCCAGTAGGAAAATATAAGGCCTCTTGAAGGCGGGAGAAGAGTCAGCGAAGTCAATATAGGCACTAAGGAAATAAAATCAACTGATATTTTTACCGTACAGCGTAAAACTAGGGTGCGGAAAGCACTTTTTTGCGCTGGGCGAACAAGCACAGCGGTCAGCAGCACGACTACGCATATGCGAACGCTTTTCCGTCTACGAAATGCAATTGCTAGACGTGAGCTATTGTGGAAACTCGGGCGACGCTTACTGCACGAGCGCAATACAACACCTAAGCTGCTTGAAACGCCGAAACTAAATAAAAGTGTAAACTGGTTGTACAATATATACCCTATATTACCAAGGCCAGCGGAGACCGCTCTGTGGCCGAGTTGTTTGGGGCGCTAGATCTTCCACCCCAAGTATGTTGCAAGTCAGGAGTTCGAATCCCCGCGGGTACGTGCTTTTTTTTTCTGTAAGTTAACTTTTTCGTTTTCCGCCGATGTTTTCTGTATTGAGTTCACCTTTTTTTGGGCCGCAACGTTCATGGCTCCACGAACTAGTTCACAAAGCGCGCGCAGGCTGGCACTGGCGCGCTAGCGAGTTCTCGTTGGCGTGCTGTTGCCATAAGCACCGACTGCTCTCAGGCAGTGGGCACAGGCCGGAATGAACAGACCCTTGGCCTGGTGCGAACACGCTTTTTACGATACAGGCATGAGGGAGGCAAGCTCCAAATATGGGGGAAAAGCGCATGACATTTGGGCGTCTGCGGGTACGTGGAGGGCGTTCATGCACTGCGTAGGTTTCGGCTAGTGAATGCTACGATTCCAAGCCGTCCTAGAAGGCTTATCTTTATGCATTTTTACAGCTGACAACATGGCAGAAGCGCGGTACGATGATTACTGAGTTATTGAGAATGCCCATCCAACAACGCCAACGGTTGTGTTTTACAGAACCGAAACCGAAACCGAAACTTGTTTGGTTGTTCACCTTGGGCATCGTCCAATCACGGTGTCCGCTCCTCCTAACGTCACAGCTTTAGTTGGTGCGGCCGCCGCTAACCGCGCATGGTAGTTTTTCTTCTTTCGCGCTTTGTAAAATAATTACCGATTTGTCGATCGTAAAAACGATGAAAAGTGTGCTACTTTGAGCCAGTCTACACAGTGCAAGCAAAAACGGGCGCTTGACAAATTCACTTCAGTGTCCCTTTAAAGGATAACTTAACATCGGCAATCAGAGGATCATCAGCATCTGTGTGAGGACCAACATTTAGGAAACAAATTGGGAAACTAAGAGAAAACAAAGAAACTTATTGGAGAACTTGTAAATGTAAAAGTGTCGAGTAAAGCGGATCAAATTGAATACGGAGAGCTGTCGAAATCGATTAACACTTGTAGAACACACGACATTTGTGGGTACAACTTGTCAGTGAGTGATGATACGCTGGATATAGGAGCAAGCGTACAAGCAACAACAGGAAGCTTGCCATTGGCAAAGACACTATGTACGCAGTCATACTAAAACAGTAACCTTACATAGAACACGGCGAAGATATTCAAAATCGCCGAACTATTCTGCATCAGTTTATACGGGGGCGATGATCATCGAGCCGAAACTACAAAGCTTATAAGGTTAGCTTACGATGTCTCACTAGTAACTCAAGAGGAAGAAGGAGAGACTACAAAGTATGAAGAATAGTAAATCCTGGAGGTGACAGCACCATACCCGTGGATGTTTTAAAATAATTAGAAAATATAGTATGGGACAAACTTGCTCCACTATTTTCAGAAGAAATAAGAACTCAAAAGTGCGCCTAGAAAGCCACAAAAATTTGTCACAAAAAGGGAGATATCAAAGCCCGTAAAAATTAAAGACTCATCAGTCTACGCTGAGGTGTATTCAAGCACTTTCCCCTAAAAGTTACACCATAGATTCCTGACATCCCAGAGAGGGGCTTGGATTAGAAATATATACTTAACAATGAATAATATTCATTGGATGAATCACGTTATAGAAACAATCGCACAGCACACTACATCCCTCTACATTTCAGTTAGAGTCTATGAAAACACGTTTAAATCAGAAGCACCGCAGCAATGTTGCAACCGTTAAGACACATAGGTACATAACAAACCCACATAAGACTCCCACATGACATATATGAAAGACGTACGGGCAGCATAATCTTTAAAAACTGAAGAGAAACTTTCCCATATCCTAAAGAGTGGGAAACAGAAAGATACCATCTCATCAAAAATATTTACAGCACCACGATAGGCGGTATTCAGGGACCTTGACTAAAAAGAAGGGGGGCTGTGGATAAATTGGGAATATTTGAACTATTTGAGGTTTAGTTACAAAAGATATTTGCTCAGTGAATATGCAGAACAAAAATAAACGATTAAAAAACTACAATTAGAATGTTTTGCCATTGGGTAAAAATAAATACAGATAAATATATAGTATAGATAAATAAACATTCTAAATGTGCCTTCTTCCCCATCAGCAGTGAACCCTAGAACAAGTACACGAATATAATTGTCTTTGCGAGATGGTCAGTGCTGATCCCAACCACTAGAAAGATATCCCGCTGAGAGAGGGAATGGGCTGATGTGCATACGAAATGCACTCACAAATATTAGAGTAAACTCTCTGTACACCTTAAAGGAATCATATAGAATTAATGCGTGTTCCAGTGATGACGTATGGATCGGAAACTTAGCCCAATAATAAACAGCTGTAAAGCAATCTATGGTCTGTCCAGGTTTCGATGGAGCGCATAACGATAGTAGTAACAAGGAAAATGAGCATCGTGGGTAAAGGAGCAAACTCGAGTAGAATTTTTCATAGTTCAATATAAGATACTACGCTTTTTACGCGCTTTTTGGTCAAGAAAGGTGGAAAGGTGGTGGTGGAACGAAATTTGTTGGCCTTTAGACGGGGAAGGGTTTAGGTAGAGGAGGCCCAGACTGCGGCTCAGGGGAATCCGAGGCCACAGACGCGGCCTCTGCTCTTCCTACCAATAGGAGCTGGCCATCAAAAAAGGGGCTGTCCAGGATAAGCTTAAAAGGCGGAGGAGCATGACTGCATGGAAAGGGGGTGTTGCTGTTATTGGTGGCTTGTTGGGGTGCCGGTTCCGAAAGCAAGGGAGGATGAGTTCCGACCTTAGGAACCGGAAGAGGGGTGGGCGGGAGGCCCGGCGTGTGTCTGCAAAGCCAGACCATGTTCTCCTCGGTTCCGTCACCACCACAGAACTCGCACTGAAGGATTATCCTTAAAAAAAATTCGTGGAGTCTTACTGGACACATGAGAGTTTTTCGGTAGGCACCTTAGCATTGTCTGCTGTGGCTTGGGGAGGTTGGAATAGGGATGTGGTAGCCGTCGCTTCGTGGACCGAAAAGGCTCTATGGTTTCGGCGAAAGACATCAGGCTATCGGGTACGTAATCGACGGCTTCATTCTTGATTGAAATTGGTGTTTTTGGAACAGGGCGGAGGAGGCGAGTTTGAGAAGCTCGAAGCTTGTGTGCCCGGTTGGTTAGAGCACTGGCCGCCGTATGAGCTCGCTCATTGCCCCTGTTGCCTGAGGGTGCTGGTATAGTACTGTTGATGCGGCGCCTTGATAAAGGGGCGAGCAGTATCTCCTGGTCTTTCTTTGGGATGACCCCGGAGGTGAAGATTTTCAGGCCTCTGCCGATTCAGAGACTACGGGGGACATTGTTGGTGCCTGGGGAATCGCCAAGGCGATTACCGTGTCTTCAGCTTCGAGAAGTGAAACCTGTGCCAAAATTGTCACTGCGAAGACGGCGTTTCCATTCCAATTAACCACGACTTCAACCATAGGTCTTTGATTGCAGCTGGCGCCCCGAATGGGCAGGGCTGCAGCATCCGTGTAGAGAACCGCTTGTGGAGGGATGCACGATAGGTTAGCTTCGATGGTAGCAGCTCTTTCCCACCTGTGGTCAGGATGTTGCATCGGATGCATATTTCAGGGATGGGATCGACATGTATTCCAGAACATCAAGTTGTGGGTAGGGAGTGTGTCGACTCTCGGAACTCCCATGCGTGAGGAGGCCCAGGCGTCGGAGTACGTGGGCCCCCGCCCCCGTTTTTTACCCTTCGGTATAGGCACGTCAAATGGGCTGTGATTGGTTCATCGTAATGTTATAGAGACCTAGTTCTTCAATTCTGTCGGTATTGGTTCATTGTGGTAGGTCCAGCGCCTGTTTATAGCATTTTCATCTAATATTTATCTCGTCAGTTTCACGAGCCGAAAGACGGAGGCACGTTGTACTGTTAGCACTTCAGGTAATTATGAACGTCTGGACAATTCTTGTTATCCCCGCCTCTGTCGTCCCACAGTTTCTTATTTTGATTTCTTTGATTAAGTACCTTGTCGGCATGTCGACGTGAGTTTTCAAATGGTATTACTTCCTAATGGTATTAGTTCCTGATTTTCGAAAGCGCAGCCCGAGGGTCGGAACGTTGGCAACTTCATGAATCGGAAGACTGCTTGCGTGGATGGATGGTCTCATAGAGCTCCGAACCTTACTTAGGCGTTTGTGGTCGTCCAGTAGAAGCAACTCCATTTTTGGTGAGGACCACTCTAGCCCGCAGCTTCGGGCGATGCTGGATGCTAAAAGGGATGCTGCATCTTGCAGTTTTTGGGTTATGGTGATTATGTTTGATTGCTTCCCGATGGTCCAGAATGTTGTGTCATCAGCGTAGAGCGGATGCTCCACGCCTCCTACTGTCTGTTCTTGGGCGGGCAGTTTGATGAGTGCCAGGTTACACAACAGGGGTGACAGCTCTGCTCCTTGATGTGTTCCTGTATCATCGAGCTGGATTGCGTTGGAAGTGATGTTTCCAATATTAACATTGGCTATTCTGCTCATTTGGAATTTCTTCACGTACTTGTAGACTTGTGCACCACAGCCAGTTTCATTTAAGTTCGCTACGATCTCGCTGTACGTGTAGATATTGCCAGAGGCTCCTTTGAGGTGTTAGGTAAGTATTGCATGTCGGTTGTCGTTGCTTTACACATCATGCATTTCACGCTTTAGCTGTAGCAAGATGTCTTGGGTATAAGATGTCTCCGGAAGCCAAAACTCGTGTTGGGGAGCTGTCCTGCAGCTTCGAGGAAATGTTCTAGCCTTTTCATCACGATCCTCTCCATGAGTTTGCCTATGCAGGATATGAGGGACGAGGGCCTAAGGGTAATAATAAGCGGTTTCTTCAATCTTGGAATAAACCTCACTTCAGCTTCCTTCCATTCACTCGGATGTTTGCGTGATTGCCCATATTCCTTTAATTGGCACAGAACAATTTCCAGGGACCTGTCATTAAATTAAATAGCATGCTGCATGTAAATTGATAGCGTCCAGGAGCACTTCCTTTCTGTCTGTCATTAAGTGTGGCCCTACTCTCGTGAATACCTATAACGGCGTCTAATTTGGTGTTATGTTTTCCGGTATAAGAAGAGTGAAGTGTGCCTCTAGCCGTTTTTAGATAGAGTGATGTTAGCTCAGCAAAGAGGTCTTGCTGAGGGCCAGTATACATGTTTAAAATTATGGCCATGTTGCGATCTGTGACCGCTTTACCTGAGTTGTGAGCGATGAGGTACTTCAGGAGGATCATGTTTTGCAGAGAACAAGGCTTCCTTTCATGTTTTCGCAGACATTGTAGCATCGGTCACGTTGGAATTTGATCGCATGGTCCTCCACTAGCCTCATGATGTTTCGCCTCTTCATTCTAAGTCGGGCATTCTTCCTGTATTTTTTTCATCTTAATATTTTATACGCATCCTCCGTAGGAGAATTAACCGTATGTCGGCTTCCGGACTCATCGAACTGAGAGGGATGGTTTCCGAACATTTCTGGACGTCGTCGAAGACGCCCTGCGGTCCTAAATTGGTACGTCTTCTCCATCATCTGCAGTTTCGAGGATGGTCTTGACTGCTTTACGGTGTCAAGACCATCACTAGAGCAGAGCCATGGATCACCTCGTAGCTGTTTTTCACCCAATTGATCGATGGTAGAGTTTAACGCGCCGACGCATTGCAGGCGATTAGGCGCGCCGTAGTGGAGGGCTCTGGAATATGTGACCACCTGGGAATCTTTAACGTGCGCCGAAATCTCGAACACACGGGCGTTTTTGCTTTTCGCCTCCATCAGAAAAGCGGCCGCCATAACCGACAATCGAATCCGCGACCTCGTGCTCAGCAGCGCAACGTCTTAGCCAACGAGCCACCGCGGCGGGTTTTGTCGCCCAATTATGAAAATGATATGGCTGTGGTCCGACCCTAGTGTTTTTTTTACGAGAGACCACCGACACAATAATGGGGCTTGCTATAGTCCTGTCCAGGTTTGTATCTGCAGTTCGCAAGCCCCCATCTCTCGTGGGCGTTGCCGGATCATTGAGTACGCAAGTTCTTGGTCTTCAATGGTCTTCATGAGGTTGGCTCCACGGAGAAGTGAGTTGACGCCGGCGAGCGCGGGAAGCGTGCTTCCAACTGGGATATTCTTGATTATGTCGTCGAAAGTATTTTACATGTCAGGCGAGACCTTTGGCCTGGAGTACCTGTTCATGGTAAAGAGGTTCGGCGATCGGACTGCGGTGTTTCTGGCGCGAAGCTCGGTGCCAACGTGTTAGCATCCCCTTTGCAAGCTGTCGACCTGGGTGGAGGCTTTGTCTTTTCTGTGAGGGGTGCCGTGCTCTTTGTAGTCGGGTCTGTGTGAACATTGTATCGAGGCAAGGAGGGCCTGCAGCGAGTCTCGTGTAGTGCAATGACGTATGGTTTACACGCAATGAGGGCAATCGAATTGACGACAGGTCCTACCTTTTGTTGCAGCCCTCGACAGTTACATTGCATAATTTTTACTGGGGTGTTAGTTTGAATATTTCATGTCATGGTAGTTGTGGGAGTGGTGGAGACGCTACAAAAGTGAGTGTCAAATTTATTTCTTAAAGCCTCTATCTGCTGTTGCATAACGTGTCGCATTTGTGCAAGTTGTTGAAATATCCTAAAGAGATTTTCTCGTGTTTTCTTTACAGCGTTCCTAGGATCATTTTCGGTTTGTTTTTTGAACGGTTTCTTGCATGGTCGAGCAGTGTCTGTATGTTCAATCAATGGTGCAGGCGCTTCCTCGTTTATGACAGAAGTGTGATTGTTTTATTCGGGATTTGGTCGTGTAAGCGGGAACGCCGTTCTTTTTTTCTTAAGGAAGGGGCTGTTCATTTTGTCACCTGGACGGCTGTTCTCGAAGTTTGCCATTAGTGCAGCAAATTCTTTCTTGGGGTCATTATTACATTGACTTTGTCTCCGAGTTTTTTCGTGAAAAGAGTGATTTGTCTGTTTGCTTCTTCGACTAGTTGAGTCAAAGTCGCCTTTTTGTTTTGTGGCGCGCAATATGCGGTAACAACGGTACCCCAATTAGGTATTTTGGGTATGGAATACCTTGAGCAGTTGCAACTGTGGAAATGGTGGTCGTTGGCAGATGTGTTTGCAGTTGAGCTCTGCCGCTGTTATGACTCGATGTTCCGTGTTTGATTGACTCCTTTTCTGGTTGGCTGACTGTTTTCGAGAATCCGTATCTTTTCTTTATCTGAGGTTTAATGATACCGTTCTGGTTGGTTATTTATTCGCCTGATTGCATAGGGGGTAATGTACGTCTGCCGGCACATTTTCGATGACGATAGGTGTGGACTCTCTAACGTAGGATTCCATTTACCTAACAAAGGGCATGCCTTTACACCTCGGTTCGGACAGGATGTGGCGCGGTGGCCGAGTTTTTCCACACATCCCTTAGGGGCACAGCTTTCCTGTAGGGCCGGTATTCATAGTTAGATCCCGTAATCGTGAAACATCGTGGCACGGTTTGACCAACAAAAGTTAGGACAACCGATTGGGTGTAAAGAGGGAAAAAGAAGTATAAGAAGAAAGAGGGTGTTGGGAGGGGATTACACCCTTTTTCGTGAATCTCCACACCCTGATTGGTAGTGGCACATTTATTTTGTGTGGAAAAATTGGTGTTGACCAACCTCAACAACCTTTGGTTTAAGTAGGTTGCTGACAGGGTGTAGAGAACCTGTTTAAGCTGTTGACTGAATAAAGCCACGTATGCATGTATAATTGCACTTCGAAGTACAAGACATGCCCTCATACCCTCCTCCCAAGCTAGTAAGAAATGTTCAAAAGAGAAAACATTGTTCGTTTTTTCCCTCTTTTTCTACCTCTGTCTCTGTATCTCGTTTGGAATGACCGCTCGTTTCAATATTCGGTGCGCCTGCTGGCCCAAGTTTAGCTTCGGCGCATGAAAAGTCAATTTGAACAGATACAATTCAAAGACTAGAACTATACACTAACCTTTATATACCCGTGTTGCCTAAATTGAAAAATGGGCGTTGGGAAGCAATTACACCCTTTTTCGTAGAATCTAAAACCCTAATTTGTATCTTTACACTCTTTCTTTGTAGCGAAAATGTTGTTGACCTACTGCAACACCCTTAGTTTTCAATAGGGTATTGAAAGGATGCCAATTAGGTGTCATCGTCATCATAAACAGCTTACTAAGGTCCTGTGCAGAACGTAGCCCTCCCCCATTCACTTCAAACCAGTGCTGTCCAGCGCTGCTCGAGTCCACTATTGGCTCGCCAATATCGCTATTTCATCCCTCCATCGTTTGAGGCTCAACCTAGCTTCTCCTGGTTTTGCTGTGTTTTCCTAGGTTTCGCTAGACTTTGATAAGCTTTGTCAGGTTTTTCAATTTCTTAATAGCCTCGCCTGCGCGGCGCGTTCCCGAGCGCGGGCGGCTTCGGGATCGGCCGCTCGCCGTTGCCGCGTGGTCGCGGCCTCGCGCCGCGCAAGCGAGGGATCGTCCGCTCGTTGCCGACGCTTGCGAGCGGCGTCTCGACGTCGGCCTTCCTCGCCTTGCTCTGCGTGACGTTGACGTTGTCGCTCCGCTTCTTCGGCCGCGGTCGCAGCTCGATGTCGGCACCTCGTAGCGGCCTCGCGAGCGCGGAGTTCGGCATCTGCAGCTCGCTTCGCCCGCTTGCGTTCGGCGTCACGAGCTCTGAGTTCGGGATCGCCGGCCACCCGCTTCGCCCGTTTGCGTTCGGCGTCACGAGCTTTGAGGTCGGGATCGCCGGTCACTCGCTTCGCCCGCTTGCGTTCGGCGTCGCGCGCCCTTCGATGTGCGGCCTGGTCTTCCACTGCCGACGCCGCGGTGACGTCACCTCTAGCGACGGGTGCAGTGTTCGCGTTGGATTGTGCTATACTCGTTGTTGGGGGTAGCGTTGCCTGCGGAGGTTCCATCTAGGCGACCGATCTCGACGGAGGCGCGCGCTCGACTGAACTGCCGCGTGGCGCGCGACAGCAGGCGAGCGAAGGGGAGAGCGCGCGACGTCACGTGGCGTACTACGTCATTGCGCCGTTGGAATGCACGGGTGATGCGAAAGAATTCTTCTTGGCCAATCGCCCTAAGTGGGTATCTGCTAAAGAAATTAGGAACTCTTCTTGGCCAATCGCCCTAAGTGGGTATGTGGTGCGGACGGACGGACGGCGGTGGACGCGTGATTCAGGGTCGCTTAAGAAGTGCATTCGCCCTTAAAAACTGGTGGATGACAATGGTGCCTGTTGGTTCGGGAAGCTGGTTTCATTCTTGTGAAGTGCATGGTACGAAGGACTGAAGATAGGCTCTCGTTCGGCAGGGCTGAATTCCAACTTTATGAACGTGATCATCTCGTGGGGAAATGTACATTGGTATGTTTTGGGTGTGTAAATGATAACTAGGACTCGCGAGAACATAGACCACGGGATGCAAAGGAAGGTAGAAGCAATGTGTTTTTCACGGACGTTATGCTAGGAGCACGGTTGTATTTAGGCAATATGAAACGAACAAATTTTTTATGTACTTATTCTAAGGAGCTAATCAGGTTTTCAGTATTGGATCCCTAATAGAGGAGGCGTATTGTAGTTTACTAAAGACTAGTGTTTCATATAACGTTGGTTCAAATCAAATAGGCGCGGAAGAAAAATCACGGCAAAGATACCCAAGCGTTGTGTTAGCACTCCTTATAACAGCGTTAATATAAAGTGACCAGGTGAGGCAGGAAGTAATGTACCAAGAAAGCGGTAAAAAGTGACTGACTTGAAATGGGAAATATTAAGATATTACGTAACAGGAGTAGGTAAGGAGGGAGAAATTAGCATTGCTTCACATTTGGTAGTGTAAATGTCCATTAGCCAAGTGTCACACCAGCTTGAATTTGGTTCATGTCATTCTGCAGAATGTGCACGTCGTTTATATCACTATTCTCTCGAAATATTACACAGTCCTCCGCGAATAGTGAATGTGAGAAGAAACGCAAGAGGGAAGGTCGTCAATATATATTAATAACAATGGTGGACCTACAACTGAACCTTGAGGGAGCCCGGAATGAACAGTACGAAAGGTAAAGTTGAAATTGTTTGCAGTAAAAAACTTCGTTCGGTTGCACAGTTCTCCACCCATGTTAAACGATCGCGACCAAGATTTATAGTGATTAATTTAGGAAGTAATATCTTGTGTGATACATTTTCAAGCACTTTGGAAAAATGAACCACCACAGCGGTTTTGATTCTTCTATTGTAATTCTTTGATGTTCTGAATTTGGTTCTTGTATCCACAGTAGTAGCACGAAAAACTAACTTCTGTTTGTTTTACGCACGTTGCCCGGAGTAGAACAAGAGTTGTTGTCATGGTTGTTCTTTCTTCGTGGCACGCATCCGCTTCGAAGGACAGCCTAGAGATAGGGATTCTTCTGTGGCAAATCTCCCCGCTTCATAGAATTCACACAGGTATGAACTGGGAATATAAAAGTTGTACAAATGTCTGCTCTACAAGAAACCTGTTCAGGATGACATGTGAGTATAACTTATACTAATAGGCTGTGGAATGTATCAGTGTTCTTCCGCACATATTTTGCGCCATACCACGACCAATCAAGTGCAAAGAAAACCACAGAGAAACACTGTAGCAGACAAGAAGCGTCTGGGATTAATGGGCTTCAAACATCACAGAAACGAAAGCGAACGAAGAGGCGGAAATGTCGATATAGCATTAAAATTTATAATCAGGAATTGCGAGGCTTTTGTTTACAGATATCGTAAGCTTTCTTGAAAACCCCGAGATATTTTTTCCCTTTTATTTCTCCTTTCTCCTTACGTGTATTTCTTTATGGTGGTGTGTACTTAGTTATACTATTCGGCACCTATATGGCTTGTTTTTAACGACAACTTGGCTGTTATTAATTTGAATAGTTGATGGGTGACCAATGAACATTGTGTGTTTAGTCGTGGTTTCTATAGCGAGAAGGTCGGGAGGTGTTGCACCTTCTTGTTTGCACGAATGCAATTCAAAGAATCGGGAAAAAATGGGGCTACTGCGCTGCCAAGGAGGCGTTACGCAACCGACTTCCGGTCAGTACTTCCTAGTAGTACCGATCTGCAGGGATCCCATAGGATCTCGTGTTGACATGAAGAAAAATAAGCTCGATACTGTCGATCGTTTTGCGACATGGTCTCCAGCACAGCCCCGACGCATCCGATCTCTTGCGGCAATCAACTTGGCATTACGAAAAAGCTTTTCAGCGCTAAATACGTTTACAGCGCCGAAAGATGTGCTGCGACTGTGATGGCGCTCTGCCACTCGCGCAGATTCCCCGATTGATGGTCGGATGGAGTAAAATTTAACGTGGACGCTTCTGGTTTAAAATAACACTTGGTGACAAGGACGTTTCAAGAACAGCCGATTAACGCTGCTTCGTGCACATAACATTTTATCGGTTTTTTATTTGGTTAAGTATTCTCTTTGCATCATATATATTTAAATTCTTCAGCGGTAGGCGTCGTATCAAAATTATTACTGCTAACCAGCTTCCACTTCAGAGCTGCAGTCGTTTTGCCCGTCACAACAATGTTTTACTTCCTAAAGCTCAAAATATTTATGGTAAACAAGCTGTTCATTTTTCTGCTGCTTACGAAAGGAACTGTTTGCCTCACTTGATAAAATGTGCTTCAAATATTTTTTCTTTCAAAAATAGCTTACGGGCTCATATTCAGTCAATTTGAGTTCATTTTCTTTGCGTTTATCACCTGTTTTGTTTGCTTTTTTACTTTGATTGTGCAATCTCAGTTTTGTAATATCTGTTTTGTCGGTTTCAACATAATACCGTTACCACTGTTTGTTAAAACTTTTACTTGTTGATGCTTGTTTTATAGGAGGTCCCCCTGCAGTCTTTGACTTCCGGACCTCCTCCTGTATATACGCATTGTATGTTGTTTCTTTGTGTTAAATAAACCACCTTGGAATCGAAAAACCAGTGTAACAGAATCGCTAACGATTGTGCGTAAAAGTCAGCGAGTCCGGCAGACCGCAGGCTCGTCTGCTGTGGTGCGGCCGTGCTTTTTGGTGCCTGCGCACTATGCGTGCACTTTCAATAAAGATTGCTGGTTTGCGTTTTGCGTCGCCATTACAAATGAATGGTGCAGCGCTAGCTTGCAGGTTTACTGAGTGCCTTAGTGACAAAATGCAGCGAGCGTCAGAAGAGTAATATATGTTTTGTGATTCCGAAAGTCGTGGCCGGAAAACAAACTGGTCAGGCAAACTGAGTGGTCGTTCTGTTTCTTTTTTGGTTCTCACTTTATTAAATTACGGTCATGGATCATATATTCCTAGTTCTCACTTAATAGACTAGAATAAGGGTCGCCAACGTTTTGAGGTTAAGCGCCCAGTTGCAATAATTCGACACGGCAGAGGGCTTGACGGCACATCGGGTGGGAGGAGATGGGGGAATTGAAGGCAACGGGAAAAACTTCAACAAATTTCCAATTATATTTGACAAAAGTCGTGGTAAGTGTGAAGATAGAGGACAATGTTACTGGAAGCGATCACTGGTCTGTCCTTGCCTCACCCTCTAACCCCATTTGAAGTCAAAACTAGCGTGTCGCTGCACATTGTAAGTAACAATGAGTTGGAGGCTTCTGACCACGTGCACGGGGCCCAGCCCGTGGTCTGTAGGTTACGGACCCCTGCAGAAGAAGATAACCAACACCACCAGTTACTGTCGTATGTAAATATTGGTGCCGCGCACCGTGCATGTGGCTCGGTTGAGTTGTATATACAGTAAACTCTCGATAAATGTAACATCATGGGACTGGAAAAATTAGTTCCATTAACCAGGAGTTCCGTTTACTAAGAGAGATGTTCTAAGGTTCAAATTTATGTGCGTAAACACTTCTAAGAGCATTTCATGAAACTCTAACCACTAGAAAGTGACTGTAGCCGATAGTTTTCAGAAAGCAAGATAACTGCAAGAAGCGTAGGCACAGCATTCACAAAGTTGGTTTGGGAACAATGAGTCGCTGTGCACTATAAAATGCGTCAATTATTTTCGGTTGATTCCTTGCAACTACATCTTCACGGAGGCTTCAGGCCTCAACTTCGCGAATGCTTACGAGCCACCGAATTTAGAAGACGGCAACATGGTAATGAAGGACGAATAGCACAACGATGGCATGAACGAGGCGACAGGAGGTGAGCCCTGCAGCCTCGGCGTCTAGAATTGAGACCGAACGACTCGAACAAGAACTGCGATGTTGCATTCGTTGCGCTAACACGGCTAACCACTTACGAGACGAGGCTTACGAGGCCAACAAGGCTGAAAAAGCATGGAGGAAGAAAAAAAAAACAAGAACGAAACCGCCGGAACCGTAAAAAGCTGATTCTGATGCCAGTGGATTTCACACGAAGTTCCATTTCTGGTTCCGTTTACACGGTGATGCGGACATTTTAGTTCCGATTACCGAGAGTTTTTTTTACGTTATCTGCACAAAAAACCAAGCAAATTCCAGGCAACTGTTCCGTCTCAGAGGAAATTCAGTTTATCAACATTCTACTGTATATATATATACAGCAGGTAAGAAGTTCCGGACTACCGTAACAATAGGTCAAAAATTGGGTGCAGACACTTGGAAAACACTGAACAAGGGTTTTATTGTTCCCAACAGTTTCGAAAGGAGAACCTTTCTTCTTCAGGGGTTATATATATATATATATAGCAAAAAAAGAAAGACACACGTCGAAAAAGGTAAAGGTTTAACGTTTCGGCCTAGGGAGAAGGCCGGTCTGACGAAGGCCGGTCCCTCGGCCGAAACCTTAAACCTTTTCCTTTTCAGACGTGTGTCTTTCTTTTTTTTTTCTACGAATTGCCGGTGACCAAGAAATATTTTCGTGCGATATATATATACTCACCTCTGCAGGCAGCGGACGTGTGCGATTTGGTGCTTGTATTGCGTCATTTAATTTCGCCTATTTTTGTTTATTTGGCGCTCTTGCCTGGCCTAACCGCTAGCATACATATACCCTGCTCGTGAATCATGCGGCGTAAAATGTTGACCAAGCATCTGTTAGTTTGCGAAAATACACTACAAAAGTTTCACTCGTTTTCAAGACGGTGGCAGACCAGGAGCGTCAGCTCAGTCGGCTGCGCTTGTTGCGTACACTTGCATGCTCCAGCTGAAGCAAGCATTTGCATGCTCCCGCTAAATGATCTAGAATGAGCACCGTTCTGTGCTGTATACTACTTTCGAACCGTTTCTTCTTCGACCGTACGGAATAAGTTAAAACAATAATTATCGTCTTTAAAGGGACACTGAAGTAATATGTAAACATTGCGGGATTACTAGCGCAAATTGTAGTCCGGAGTCCCCAGGCCATGTTTCGACCGCTCTGGGCGCGTTTACGCGATTTTATTTAGTTGAAAAATTAATTCGAAAATGCTGTCCTCCTCTCTTTACGCTCGCCCATTTTCTGTGGCGTTTTCGTGTGACGTCGGGAGGAGCCGAGCTCGCAATTGGCTGCGCTACTGCATGGCTCTCCGTCCTTCAGACCGAGTCAGTCGGCCCAGCGTTTCGTCCGCCGGCCGCTGACGGGTCGTCGCAATTCTTTTGCTCAGTTGAAACGAAGCCAGGACACGTTTCTGAATGGAAGAATGTGCCTTTCTTTACTTGGTTAGTTTGTACACTGTATCTAGCTCCAAGACAAGGTCGCTTCACACAAGTGCTGCAAAAGCGCTTATGCGACGCTTTGCTCACTGGTACACCAGTAGGAAAATATAAGGCCTCTTGAAGGCGGGAGCAGAGTCAGCGAAGTCGATATAGGCACTAAGGAAATAAAATCAACTGATATTTTTACCGTACAGCGTAAAACTAGGGCGCGGGAAGCACTTTTTCGCGCTGGGCGAACAAGCAGAGCGGCGAGCAGCACGACTACGCATCTGCGAACGCTTTTCCGTCTATGAAAAGCAATTTCTAGACGTGAGATATTGTGGAAACTTGGGGGATGCGTACTGCACGAGCGCAAAACAACAAATAGTCACCTAAGCTGCTTGGAATGCCAAAAATAAATAAAAGTGTAAACTGGTTATACATTATATACGATATATTTTTAAGGTCGGCAGCGCTCGCCCTTGGCTGAGTGGTTTGGAGCGCTAGGTGTGTCAGCGCATGTGTTATGCAAATCACAAGTTCGAATCCCCGCGGGTACATGGTTGTTTTCACAAGTTTTGTGATCCCGACAGCTCGCTCAAGAAAAAGCCGATAAATCGGCTTGTAGCTTACCATATTTTGTTTATCCTCTGTAACTAGTTTACAGATTATTTTGCTTTTGTTTATTTTAGTTAACTTTTTCGTTTTTCGCCAATGTTTTCTATGCTGAGTTCACCTTTTTTTGGCCGCAACGATCATTGCTCCAAGAACTAGTTCACAGAACGCGCGCAGGCGGGCACTGGCGCGCTAGCGAGTTCTCGTTGGCGTGCTGTTGCCATAAGCACCGACTGCTTGCGGGCAGTGGGCACAGGCCAGAATCAACAGACCCTTGGCCTGGTGCGAACACGCTTTTTACAATACAGGCATCAGTGAGGCAAGCTCCAAATATAGAGGAAAAGCGCATGGCATTTGAGCGTCTGCGGGGACGCGGAGGGGTTCATGCACTGCGTAGGCCTTGGCTAGTGAATGCTACGATTCCAAGCCGTCCTGGAGGCTTCTCCTATGCATTTTACAGCCGACAACATGGCAGAAGCGCGGTACGATGATTACTGAGATATTGAGAATGCCCATCCAACAACGCCATTGGTTGTGTTTTACAGAACCGAAACCGAAACCTAAACCTATTTGATTGTTAACCTTAGGCATCGTCCAATCACGGTGCGCCCTCCTCCCAACGTCACAGCCTTAGTTGGTGCGGCCGCCGCAAATCACGCATGGTAGTTTTTCTTCTTTCGCGCTTTGTAAAATAATGACTGATTTGTCAAGCGGATAAACGATGAAAAGTGTGCTAATTTGAGCCAGTCTACGCAGTCCAAGCAAAAACGGGAGCTTGAGAAATTCACTTCAGTGTCCCTTTAACGTCGGGAACTTAGACCAACTGACATTGGGATACTGTCTCACATCGCGACGATCCCGACAGCTCGCTCAAGAAAAAGCCGATAAATCGGCTTGTTGTAGCTTACCATATTTTGTTTATCCTCTGTAACTACTTTACAGAGTATTTTGCTTTTGTTTATTTTAGTTTTATGGAGTCATATACACGCACCAAAACACGATTAAAATAAGTGCAAACAACTTTCGCTCTAGCTGGTAACTTAAAAGACATGGCGGGCAGCGGGAGTCGTCTGCTTTTGTACTCCGCTGAGGTGTC
This sequence comes from Haemaphysalis longicornis, assembly GCA_013339765.2. Taxonomy (NCBI): domain Eukaryota; kingdom Metazoa; phylum Arthropoda; class Arachnida; order Ixodida; family Ixodidae; genus Haemaphysalis; species Haemaphysalis longicornis. The sequence goes on from CM023455.1 coordinate 148,160,960, forward strand.
GGACACGAGGTGCCGCTGCATGTCGCCGAAACACCTGCGCCCTATAAAGTATTTGTAAAAACTAATCACTATGCATTCACCTTGAAAGCAAGGTGGCAGAAGCAGATTCCGAAGCAATGGTTCAAGGAAACCCTCACATGAGAATATTGTGCAGTAGAGGTCTGCATTTATAGTAGAGGTCTGCACCCCCTTTGAGGCTTGTTTGGAATCGCTCAGGACAACTACAACGCGCAGCGCGAGACGGGTACCCAGGTGCCGCCCTTGTATCCGCCCATTTGTGGTATATATGTTAATAGTAGGTCAAAGATCTAGCCCCGAGACGAGCACAATCTTAATGGAGTTAGCAAATTGTGTGTTTCCCCAGGTGTTCAAATGGTTTCGTATAGGTTAAACACTCCTACGCTCCCTGTTGACAAAAGGAAGATCGTGGTCTTCTTATATAGCTTGGTCCCTGAGCTACCCCCGGGTTCAGGCGCAGGCACAACAGATTACTCTTTTGTAAACTGGAGGGACGCTGTCTTCTCCTAGAACTTTTTTGAGAGACTGACAAAGAATATCGACGTCTCGGAAGTACCTGATTTTTCTAGTTCGATTGACCCGATCAGCCCCAATAAGACATAATTGTTTTATTAATATCAATATTTCTCTCAAACTTCAAAATACTCTTTTCATAGCAGGAAAAAGAGAGTCTTAGCACGAAAAAGAGAACGTTTACGTACATTTAGGTTTCGGTACTACATCGGGATATAGACCTGACGCTGCAGAGCTTTATATAATAGCGACTTACCAAGATTACCTTGGATGAGCCTTTTTCCTTTTCGTCGCTTACGTGCAGAGAATGAAGTCGAACTTGCTTATACGAGAAGACGTAGCACCAGCCCGCTCCTGAAAGAGATTACCATCCCGTATTCTTGAGCTGCAACCGAACGTTCGAAAAAAATGTCAGCAATACGTGGACGAACGGAGGCAGTGTTTTGTCCCACCTGATATTAACTGCACATTCTATCACAACCGCCCATCTCCCACGCTGTTTCCCTCGTGTTTCAGACCGCTGCTTCGAGGTTTGCAGAGTTGAATTTTCGTGTGTTTGAACTGCCAATACCACCTCCTAGGACTGTTAAACTTCTCCGCTTCAACCCCGAGTGCGAGGTTTAGGCAGCAGCATTCTCCGTGTTATGCTTTTTAAACATTGCTTTCAAAGCAATTTTCATATTTTTCGCAAATCATGAGCACAGATCTGTTCATATATAAAAGTTAGGTTATGACGTTTTTCTACCGATAAGACTAATGCGTTCTTTTGTTGAAAAAGATTTAGGAATATGAAACACGTCTTTAGGTTTGGTATATTGAAACGAGTTTCGGCTTTATACACGTGTCGTTCAACGTACCTCTCAATTTGGACGGGCGGCAGAATCAAGGGGCAGGCAGTGTTGTATCATACCTTGCGCAGCATGCGCCTCGTGTCAAACCCGCCACTTTATGATACAATACTGCGGCGAGGGTGCAGGCCCTTTCTTGTCTAGCTCGATATATAAACACTGCTACAATAATGTGGGCCATTCTTCCCATCGCATCCCTTCGTCATATCTACAGACATGATACATGATACAGATATAGACAGGGAGACACACACATATACATGCAGGCTAACCAAATGTTTCGCGCATGGGTAGCGCAAGAATGCGCATCTTCTTTAAAAGGAGAAATGGACAGACGTCCACAAGAAGCTTCACTTCCATTTTCCGCATTAAGTCAACTGCAGTAGTCACTCGCAACTTGCTAGGCATATAGCAAGCAAAGTTTATTTCCTTAGTACGGATAGGTATATCAGGGCAACCTGGACGGTTACACCCACACTATGCAGTTCGAATTCTGACCGGTATTCACAGGAGTAATAAGTTGCAAATTCCACAACAAATGAACACGTATATGCCACTGGACTGATTGGTTGGGGTCACGTGACAGAAAATAAATTCTGTGTGTAAACGAAAAGTCATTATAGTTAATGACATCACAGGGCACAGATTTGAACGAAAGACAAAAGGTTACACACTCCAGACATTAAACGTGAATTAAGCTGAAGGAAAAAACCGAAGTGGTCCGCTCCAATAGCCACAACTGAACGGTCCGTGAACATCCCCGTATGAACATCCGGAGAGCAGAACACGCTCATGGTCAGTAGTATGTGGACGCGGGTCACCTACGTCGACGTCGTAGCGGTGCTTGTGCAGTCGCGGTTGAACACACGTTGCGACACCTGAAAGAAGCTCCGTCGGATCAGCCTAAGCACTCGACCACGCCTTGAGGACGGTCACGCGCCGTTCAGCAAGCCGGAGTCAAGTAGCCGGTAGCGCAGGACTACTTCGTTCTGTCGACGACGGCCAGGACCTTGGCGACGGCTCCCAGAACAGTAGTGGTGGCTGGCGACGGCTTCGCCTCGCTGTGGACTTTAAACCAGGCGTCTTACGCAGGTTTCTAAAGTGTCGTGCCCCGTTCCATTGACCTTGTCATTCTAAGCCTGGTCTCTGTGCCCGTGCCTGGTGCCACACTTCCTCTTCCTCCACCGCTACCGCACCTTCTTGGTCTTGGGAGCTTCCTCTTCTTGGCTTAGAATGTAGGCTATTCCCATTCACGGGTATGTACTTTCACATCACCCGCGGCTTAAGAAAGTTGTTTGGGAAACAATTAATTTACAGCCCAAAGCAGACTCCCAAAAAGTTCAACACACACACACACGCACACACACGCACGCACACGCACGCACACAAGCGCACACGCACGCACGCACGCACACAGTCCTCACGAAGAAATTTGTTTCACGCAAACATGCAAGTTGCTAAGGTACGTCAAGGGACGATTATATTGTAAGGTCCTACAGAGGGAGAGCGCTGGACGGAATCAATCGTGCAAATATTAATGTACATTGGCAAGCTACAGTACAAAACACTGTGGACATGTTTAGCCGATTGTAGGTATTTTAAAAGCAGGTGATTCCAAACGTATGTTTTGGAAAGAGTCTTGGAAACAAGGTGCAAAGTATTGTCCCTAATGTGCCCTACACAAGAGGCATAAGAGTTAGGGCACGAGGTGTCGGATCCTGGTGGAGACAAATCGTTAAGTCTTGTAAGGTGTTTGGAGAATTAGAACCGACGAAAGCTTTTACTTCAGGCAGTTGAACATCACGTCCTGAGATTTACCCCAAGCCACCCTGTTTCTTACTGCTATTTCCATCAGGTCAGTTAGTGGCTTGGTGATGGCAGCGTGGTTTGGAATCAATTGCTGGTAATGCCCCGTTAAGTTCCGAAGGTACTTTATGGCCTTCCTGGTTATAAGCCTTTTTAACTCCGTGATCTTCTGTAGGGTCCTTCGAGGAGGTTATTTTAATTCACTCCTGGCACGGATGTGAGACAAAACATTCTTTGCCACGATGTCGCTATTATCCACTTTCAAACAGCAACGCGATGAGGTATCTGAATGTCGGGGGTAGTTTGTGCGGCTACCCCAAACCTACCTGGACATGCTGTCTTGCACCAGTCGCACGACCTGAAAAAGCATTTGATGTCTACCGGCAGAACAGGCCAGCAAAACTCGTCTAGGATACGGCAAGCCGTTATCCTCATGCCGTGTAAACCTGACTTGCAGCCTTCGTGGGCAACTCGAAGTATTGGTTCCCTCATTTCCGTTGGCACGACGACTAGCTCGAGTGTTGCACCCGTTGGCAGGTGAAAGTGACGATATAAGTCGCCACCGAATTTGACGAAAAAGTAGCCGTGCCCTTTCCCCAATGACAGTCTCCCAATCTTGCGGAAAGAGTGCTCTAGGGTAGGATCGTTTTGCTGATCTTGCGCCAGCTGTTCTTTCTCAGTGTCCGTGGTCGGAGTTAGAAACGTGTTCAAGGGCGTGATACTCAATGTGGTCGTCTTTGCAAAGGCCGACACCAAGAACGCTATTGCTCGGAGTGCCAAGCTCCCTAATGACATCCGTTCCTACGTTAAGTAAACTTCCATCTGGACTCCGGCTGTTTCTCTTCATCATCTGGGCCTTTCCCAAGATTTGTAAGGTTTTGTGAATCAAGAAATCAGTCAGTATAGACTGACAAGTCATCCTGAGTTATGCACATGCGCTTTTTAAAAAGACTACAAGCTTCGGATGGCAACAGCGATGGAACTGTTCCGCAATGACGTGATTGCGGAGACCCTCGAATGTTTTTCGAGCCCCGTTATTTCAATCCAATGATCGAAATAACCGGATATCCTAGCTGCTAGCTGCATTCCTGTGTCCCCATTCTCAGCTCGTGCTTAGCGAAACTTATCCTGGTATCATTCGGCAGTAAACGTAAACCGTTGCAACAGAGCATTCTTGACTATGGCATAGTTTAACGACTCTGTTGCAGCCATCCTGCCGAAAACCTGAAGTGCTTCCCCAGACAAGCACTTACTAATGGCAACAGCGTATTTGTCTTGTGGCCAACCCTGACTCGTTGCTACGCGTTCGAACCTTTGAAAATAGGCCAGCAAATCCTTCCCCCTTTCATCGAGCAACGGTAGCAGCTTCTGTGGATTGATCACACGCATGTTGACTCCAGCGTTACCCTCTCCAGTAATTGTGGGTGTTTTGCGCCCTTTCCTGGATGCGCATCTTAATTTCGGGGGTGCACGTCTCTTCATTCGACTTCCTTTTTCTTTCCGCTGGTTCTCTAAGGGCCTCTCTCTCGGCTGCCCTCTCAGCCCACTCCTCCGCACGCTTGTTTTCAATCCACTGCCGAAGTTCGGGTCCCGACAATCCTAGCTGTGAACCTATCGCCATTATCTTGTCGAAATCCGTCTTCCAAATGTCAAATCACTCGGCAGCACACAGCATTCAACCGATTTCCGGAGACGTTATTGACAGGATCCTTGCAGGTTGGCAAGTTTTTGTAATATTGGCCCAGATCATGCGACGGAAACGGAATGCTCTCTATGCAAACGAAGAGACATCATATACAAATGACGTCAGAGCACACAGATTTGAACCAAACACGAAACATTACACACTCCAGAAATTAGACGAGAATTAGGCTAAAGGGAATATCCCAAGTGGTCCACCGCAATGTCCACAGCTAGAAGGTCCGTGAACGTCCCAGTATAAACGTCCCGAGAACAGAACACGCTCACGGTCAGTCATAGGTGGACGCGGGTCACGGACGTCGCCCTCGTAGCGGTGCTTGTGTGGTCGGGGTTGACTCGTTACCATAGGTGGAGACGCCGGAACGAAGCTCAGCCGGGTCATTCGAACTGCTCGACGACGCCTCGCGGTGGCTCACGTGCCGTTGGGCATGCCGGACCCCGGTAGCCAGTAACAGAGTCCTACCCCGTGCTGTCGACGACGCATTAGCGTTGCCTGGCGATGGCCTTGCCTCGCTGTGGACGTACACAAGGCGTTTTGCACAGGTTTCAGCATTGCCGTGCCCTGTTCCTTTAACCTGGTCTCGTTACCAACCCGGTCTTGCTGGCTTTGTGCCCGTGCCTCCTACCACACCCTTTTTCCTCCACCGCAGCTGCACCCGCTTAGCCTTTGCAGCTTCCTCTTCTTGACGTATAATGTGGTCTATTCCCCTTCATGGGTATGTGCCATCACAGTAACACTTTTGCTGTTGCAAGCAAACGGTGGAAACAAAATGGCCGTGTAGCCGTTTGCATCAGTGGAAATGTCATGTGAAGGGTATTTTTCTGCTGCTCTTGCCACGTAACAGCATTTTGTCTCTTCCAACCCAATTCCGATGTCTTCATCTTACCTCCCGCTCTTCTTGTAATCATTTTATTATAGGTATGGCCACTTTATAACGAATTTGGTCGCGTTCACTCTGTTGACTCGCTCTTTCAACGGGAGCATGTCTTTGTTGGTTTTTCCTTTCGTTGTGGTTAAGAGAGCAGGATTTAATTTTGATGACATGCTTTCATTTCGCGTCCTCAAAACGACGCATATCTGTTCTTTCTACACTACAATACAAGCCCACCTAATCTGTTATGTAAAAAACAAAGGTTGATGCTTTTGGGCACGTAGTCGAAGTTTAAATGATCGATGAAGAAAAGACCTTTGGTGCAGAATAATGGGGACATCTGTGAACCGTGTAACAAGTTTTAGTGGTGTTGAGTCATCCTGCCTGTTCATAAATTATGTTCAAGAATTCCTTACATGGGAAGGATGGCTGTGATGATGTCAGGGTTCGGCGGTGAAAAACGAGGCTGGCACACGGGACTGGCAAAGGACGAGAGACAACGCGTGGTTCCAGAACATGGAAGAACAACATTTATGAACAGACAGACGGCGGACTTAAAAACTACAGACATTAAAACGAAGGACTAAGGTCCTACTCGCGCTAGTCCTACCAGCAACCAGTTACCCGCTAGGCAAATGAACCAAATAAACCCACGAGCTCACAGTTTATGCTGCATTGTCAGGCGTCGAGTATCAGGACCAGGCTTTCAGCTGGACGACCCACGTCTTCAGTTCCCTGTGTGACCTTCTCAAGCGGGCCACACCGCAGAAGATCCTGAGTCTGGTGCTGAGCTTAATGCACGTGCACATCATCCCGGCATCTGTCCACATAATTGGAGCGGTTCTCCTTGAACAACTGGAGCCGCCGTGAAGAACAGATCTTCGGGCAGTTCATGACTAATTACGAGCGTTATCGAGGGCCTGCTCCTCAGTGGACCATCTCCACTCACTGCCCCAGGACCATTTCGTCTGCGGGACGAACAACCCCCCACTCGAACACGACGTCACAACTGCTGGCCCAAACTGGAAGAAAACCTTGGAGGTGGCCACATGATAATCGATACTGAGCTTCAGATATCCCGCTACCGAAGACATCTCAGTGACGCTGAAATCACATATTGGCATATTTTAAGGGAAATCCGGCAACAAACGCCAAAGGGTCCGATCATAGACATCGAAAATTGGGCACAGAAACTGCGAGAAGACATCAAACACCGCACCAGAGTCCTCCAAGCCACTTCCCAGGCTGCAGCAATAGACAGCTATCGCTGTCATTTGTTGGAAGCTCGGCACAGCCTCACTAGGCGATGGAGGAGACAAAAACACAACGGGAAGCTTAAGCTCCGCATTGCAAAACTGACGGCGGAGGCCCACGCCACGATGTTCGGCCAGCATAACGGGCTTGGAAGGTGTGAGGAGCTCCTAGGCATTCTAAGCCCATCCGAAGCCTTGAGTCATCTCCGGTACCTCATCTACCCGACAATAACCAAAAGCAAAGCAAAAACTAGTAAAAACATGCAGACAATCATTCATCAATTTCGGGGAACAGACGATTTGATTCGTGCTCTACAATCGAACTACATATCCAGTCCACCCCCTTCCCACCCGCTACCTTAAAATGGCTCCCCCAACGCTAACCTCGACCGCCAATCACGGAAGCAGAGGTTAGGGTAGCCCTTATAAAAATCCCGAAGAACATATCACAAAGAATAGACCAAATCACCAGATAGCTCTGTCAAATCGTGACAGCTCAATCTGTGCGCTCACGGGATACATGAATCATTGTTGGGAGAGAGGTGCCATACCCTCAACAGGAAAAGAAGCCGAAGTCAGGCTTACCCCAAAGCTGGGCAAAGATCCAGGCATAGAAAATCTGAGACCGATTTCTCTTACTTCATGGAAAGCTCACGGAGCATGTTGCTCTCAACTGACTACAGGGCTACCTTGAAGAATCCTAAAGCATGCCACACACAATGTTTGGTTTCCAGCCACATCATTGAACTCAACCCATTCTCCTGAAAATGAAGATGTTTTGAGCAAAGCCAACAAGTTCATACGGAGGGCTACTTTGGCCCTCGACGTAAAAGGGGAGTTCGATAACGTCAAGCACGAAGCCATCCTCCAAAAGCCTCATAACCTTGGCTGCAGAGAACGAATGTACGCATACATTTGAGACTTCCTAACGGGTCGTGTGGCACTCATCAAAGCTGGGAACGTGAGCTCTCAAGCCATCACAATTGGATGCAAGAACACTCCGTAGGGGCGGTGCTTTCCTCGCTTTTCTTCAATATTGCCCCCAGGATCAAATGTCTGGTCTGCACCATGGAATATATTCTGACGACATCCAGATCTGAATAGGGGAAAGCTCAGAGAGCGAAATGCAAGACAGACTACAGCAGGCTGGAGACGCTGTCCGAACCAATGCCGCAAACTGTGGCCTAAAATGCGCCACTCAGTCAGAACTCCTATCGGCGCAGAAGAGACCTCTAATCAAGAACGACATTAAGACAACCATAAAAAAAGAATTAGATAGGTTCTCATCAAACCCTCACCATCCATCAAAATACTGCGCATGATCCTTCAAGAAGACTATTCCAACTCTCAGGTGATCTGGAAACTCAAAACTTCAATCAGTCGTATCACCCGCATGCTCCGCCGTATCGCAAACAAGAAGCACGGAATGAAAAAACAAGACACGATTCGCCCGTAGAAGCTTTCGTTATATCAAGAATTGTCTACACCCTTTCCCATGACATACTCAAAACTTCTGAACGCAATAAGTTGGACGCACTAATCAGGAAGGCCTACAAACAAGCCCTCGGACTACCGATAAACACATCGAACGAGAAACTGCTTTTGCTTGGACTCCACAACACCATACACGAGCTCATAAAGTCCACCTGACCGCTCAGCAGCAAGGACTCGCCACCACTCCAACTGGCCGTCACCTTTGGCGCCGTCTTGGATATTCGGTTGTAAATTCGGGGCCTGCCATGAAAGATATTCCCGAAAATATCAGAGAAAACATCACAGTTTCTCCCCTACCTCGAAATGTGCACCCTCAGCACCATGAGGTCCGAAGAACGGCCAGAGCCGAAAACTTAGAGAGGATGTATGGGCAAAAAACCAGGGTGGTGTACACAGACGCGGCAGTCTACTCCCGAGAGTATGCTATGACGGCAGTTGTTGCTGATACGGCGTGAACACTCACGAGCCTGCCACCAATATACTGCAAGCGGAAGAAACAGCCATTGCGCTTCCCATGAAACTGAAGCAATGACAATCATCTCAGCATCACAGGGAGCATGCAGAAGTTATATCAATGAACCAATTTCTCAAACCGCCTTTCATATCCTACAGCAAACCCCCCTATGAGAAAGATGACTGTCGTCTGGACACCCGCACACTCCAGTCTTCGAGCAAACCTCGTCGCTCACACGAGTGCCCGAGAATTGGCCAGCCGGGATCCACAAGAAGATCAGCAGAGGGTTAACCAGTTGTTCGTCATGTACAGAGATATGACTCAACATTATAGGCTTTACCTACAGATATATCCCCCCAGGCCATAAATCCCTCACAAAAGAGCAAAAAACCCCACTTAGGCAGCTATAGACCAACACTTTTCCTCACCCTACGAAGCTTCACGCTATATTCTCTACACTGTATACATCCACTTGCCCTTACTGGGGAGAGCTCTGAACCTTGTATCCCATGGTGTGGACGTGCAAACATAATAAGACCATAGAAACAATACGATATCCAACTTTAGAGCAGTTGAAGCGAGAGCTGACCAGCTCTGATTCTGATCGTAAGCTTTGGCTTGTCAGGAGGGCTAAAGCGGTAGCAAGCTCTACTGATGTCCTGGGCAGAAGACTCAACTCACAGCGTTCCTATTTTATATCAATAAAAGTTTCCCTCTGCCTCCTCCTTCTTCTGGAGCTTCCCAACCCCTCGCTGGACGAAGCCGTGAACGCAGCAATGGGGATAAATGCTGCAGCCAAGGATGCTGGCGAGATTGCACGTGCTGCAGGCTCACAGTCGACTGAAGTAGCAGCCAACAGAATGGCGACAAGGGCCGGAACTTGCAGTCGTTGCAGAGGTGACCCTCCCACTCACAGGGCCAGTGCTTTCAAGATGAATGCTCATGTGTGGGAAAACTAGGAACATTGTGCAGGAATGCCGAAGGGGACGTCGAAAAATGGACAGAAGCAGCCGCCCGGACGAAGCCAATCTTCAACACAAGCACATGGCCAGTATAGCGGCCGCAAGTGCCCGAGGCGAGGATGTGCGGCAAGAGGTTCGGATCCCTGGACCGCCAGGCTCCTCTTCATGGCCCAAGACAAGCCGATCTTCGACATGTGGCGCACAGGCCTTGTTGTATCCTCTGTGACACCGTGTATGCCGACAGTCGAAGCCTGCGGGCACCCCATTTCCATGAAGCTTGACTCAGGGCCCAGCGTGTCAGTCATGGCAGGGAAAGTGTTCGAGGCACCTTCCCCGACATATCCGTCGAGTGTTAGAGTGTCCTGCTCCGCTGCTTCTCCGGGCAGTACACCCAGGTCTAAGGTCAGGCCCAAGTCACCGTCCACTTTAGCGACAGGTGGGCAAACCTTCCGCTTTAGTTAATTAAGGCGTCGTCACCGATGCTGCAGTGCCGTAACGGAATTCAGGCTGTGTGCGCTCGGCTGCTTGAGTACCAGGACGCTGTACTACATGTGTTAAACGACCTCCCAAGACTTCTGAACGAGTTCAAGTCCAATGTTTAGCCAGTGTGGGCACATTCACCGGCATGGCGGCTAGCATCTATTTTCCCGAGGAAGCTCGGCATCGTTTTTAAAGCTAAGCTTTAGTGTTCTCACTGATGACGTCTGTAATGACAAAACGCCAAGTAATCGTAAATCCATCCGTCAAACGACGACGATGTTTGGACGCGAAAATTCCTCGTGATGGTTGATTTGGTTGTCGTCCATGTTTTTCAGAACACCTCGATCATTTCGGAATGGAGGAAACCGATAAGTGCCGGCCTTATAATTCGCGGGGCCCAGGGTTGGTTGCGGCCATCAGGAAGCGTTATTTCTTTTGCTTCGGCGTTTTCCGGTTACCGAAATTCGCTTTACAAAACGCTATCGTTGTCGAATCAAACTTGGGTCCGTCGTGTTATGAAGCCGCAGCAAATATCATATCAAAATTTTGACATGTTCTATGCGATTTGGAAATTTTAGACAACAACCATAGAATATGTCACGCGAAGGCTTCGCGTTCAACCATCGTCATTGTTTGGCGGACGGATGCAGAATTTTTCGAAGGTCGACCATTGCCATTCGCCCTGAAGGATGGGGTCACCTAGGAGCTGTAACAGGCCGGCGAGAGAAAATCGTGGTGCCCGTCAAATCATCTGAGCGGGCATCTCCCATCGTTGCAGTTCTCAGTCAGGCGGCAGTATAAGGTTATGCGGGGATTTCAAGATCACCATTGACCCCGTTGCTACAGTAGAGAAGTACCCCTTATTTCAGGAAAAAGGTACTTTGTCAGCATTTTCCGGTGGATCGAAGTTCAGAAAGCCTAACCTGAGCGACCCTTACCTTACAAAGAGATGGTGCTCCTGGAGGCCTCCCGGAAGTATGCCACAATATCGACAACGATGGTCTCTTCAAATACACGCGCCTATTATGTTCATCTTAAGGGCAGAAAACAAAAAGGGACACAGTAGACGAGGACAAGCGCTACTGCTAACTGAATTTCATTGAAACAAGGGGAAATATATAGTAGCGAAAATACAAGTGATACAGAAAAGGTTACAATTATACACCGATTAATATAACGGAATCTTGTATATTCTTGTATTTTCACTGCTATTTATTTCTCCTTGCTTCAATAAAATTCAGTTGGAAGTAGCGCTTGTCCTCGTCTGCTGTGTCCCTGTTTTTTTCTGCGCTTAAGATGAACGTTATGGATTACCAACTAGCCCAAACGCAAGCCCTTCTGCGCCTATTATTTGGCGTGGATTTATCACCATTCATTTTACTTAGGGAGATGGACAACCTGTTCAGAAGCATGAGGAGCGTCGCGCTCTACGTGGACGTCTTGGTTACCAGCAGCGAAGACGAGGGCCAACTGCAGAATTTGCACACAAACCTGGCACGAATCCAGGACGCCGATTTCAAGTAAAATCTGGAAAGTGCGTTTTTCTGCCTCCTGTGGTGAATACGTAGGACACGTCATTTCCCAGGTCAGCCTTGGCCCGGACCCCGCAGAGCTGATGCTGTGGACAATTTGTATAAGGCCCAAAACAAAATGAAGCTCCAGAGCTACCTCGGCTCATCAACGTATGCATGAGTTACCTTCAGAACCTGTCAGCGCGACTTCGGCCACCGCATATTTTACGTCAAGATGGACAGCAATGGGCGTGGAATAAGGAGAAGGACGTGGCTTTCTAGCGCAACAAAGATGTAATCACCAAAGCTACAGTTCTTATAGATTCCTATCCATCCACATCTGTCGTTCTTATCTATCCGCTTATCTTGTCCCGATGGGAAACCGGGACAAGGCTGGCCAGGAACACGCTGTGTTGTTTTCTTCACGTCGGATTTATGCTGCAGAATAGAACTACAGCCAGCTCGATAAGGAAGGCCTGGCTCTCAAGTTCGGGCTCGAGCATTTCCACCAGTACGTGTAGGGCGGAAAATTCCAAGTGGTCACTGACCTGAAGTCTCTGATGGGGCTGACAGATTCGGACATTGATATTTCCTTGCAGGCATCACCTCGACTGGCCCACTTGTCCATGATGCTTGCGGCTCGTCTAACTACCTGCTCGTCTAACATCCGGGGAAAGACCTGGCGCCTGCTGATGCCCTGATCCGCCAACCCCGGCCGGGGGTGCCTGCTGGTGTCACAGAGCATACCGAAGTGTTCTTTCTGAAGCACGGGTGCCCGGAGCTGCTCTCTAGACCGGTGGTGGCACAGGTGACCAGACGGGACCCAGTCCTCTCACATGTTGCCAACGCCATGTTCCGTAGAGAGGAGGCGGTGCAGCTGACATTCAGCCACAAGGCTGCCGAGGTGAACCTGCAGCAGGGCTGCCTGAAGTGGGGCTCGCTCCATGGCGCTGAGTTCCCAAACTCTCCGCTCCAGTGTCCTGCAGTGTCAGCGCACGTCCCATTTGGGCGTAAAAAGACAAAAATGGGGCGCCGTTCTCACGTTTGGTGGCCCGGCCTGGACCACGGCTGCACTCACATGGTGCAGAGCTGCCAAGTTGACCATTAAATCAGCAGGCCTCTTGCGATGTGGAGACTACACTCTGGCCGTTCCCTCACAGACCTTTTTCCCTGCTGCATGTGAATTTTCAGGGCCAATTCAAGAGCCACTACTTCGTCTTGGCGGTGGACGACTTTTCGAAATGTGTGGAGGTCCTACCAATCACCACTTGATAAGCAGGCGCAGCCATTCTGGCACTGCGGCAGGTCTTAAGCACTCAGGGGTTGCCGGATGACATCGTGTCCGAACAACGTTCTGTTGAAAGGGCAAAGAGTACATGGTTTGGCTGGCGAAGAACGGAATACGCCGAATGACGATTCGTGACTATCTCCATGAGTCAAACAGTGCGCCCAGCGGGTGGTGCAGACCTGAAAGGACACGCTCAAGAGTAAGGCTAGAGATATATGGAAGCAGGTGTCCCCGGTGCTGTTTCAGTGCCGAACCACATCACAAAATGTCACTTGCCATGCTCCATGAGAGCGCCTGTAGAGCGAGATGGTGAAGACGTCTTTGGACGCCATCTATTCTGATCTCCTGTCCACAGTGCTCTTCCAGCAGCTGAAGCGAAAGCTCGCAGCTGACCGTGGGTGCTCACCAGGCCTTTGCCTGGGATTGAAACTTTGGTGTTTGCAAGGTACGGCAACCCTGGTCGCCCCTGGTCCACCCTGGTCTGCCTGGCAAGTCGTATCTAATGCCAGTGCCTCGTCGCTGCTCGACCGCATGTCGGACGGGACCACGTGTCACCGGTAGCCGACTAAGTAAGGCTTCGCGCTATGACACAGCTTGGAACCCCAGCCGCCACTTCCGGAATTCAACCCCCAAGCGAACAGAGAGAAACACCGGTCGCTGCTAGCGAAGCACGAAGGCCTTGATGTGTTACCAATTTTGCGGTGCCCGTTGGGCCAATGTCAAGTTTGGCCCCACACTGAAGGCACACCACTTTAGACCTTGTGAAGGCTGCGTGACTGGCTCAGGCAGCACTTGGCTTTGTGACACCTGGATAATCAACACCAGGGCCAAGACTTAATACCCGAGCACAGAGACCACTGGACCGCTACTCTCCGAGTTAGGAGGCCTCGATTGCTTGTGTTGTGTGTGTTCGACAAAGAAAGGGGTGTGACAAGTATGTGGCGCCAACCGAACCACAGTCTTCGTTTGCTGCTAGGCTTGGTGACCCTCCATGCTCGGTGGGTAACACTATAATTGCCCCAAAGTAACAGCGACGACCACTTGTAGATTACGTGTTATTACATGAGGCCAAATTTACATGACAGTAAAACACGCTACCCGCATATCGTAAAAGGCAGCTTTGCCAGCGTACTAAGACTCTCCCCAGGCGGCACAGAAAGTTTGTCCGAAGACCGGCCCGTCTATGGTCGCTTTCTGGAATGTGCGGCGAGCATCCAGGTTCTGGCAGCCACTGATCACACGATGAGCGGCCAACATTCGGTAACCAGCACTTCGATATTTCTCCGGCCGCCCGTTTTCAGACGGACAACGGCAGCTACCCGGCTGCCAGATATTCAGTTTACTTTCGGCTGCCGACGTTGAGAAAGAGAACGGCCGAATACAGCTTTAGGGCATCCGTTTTTCCTTCGTGAAGCGGTGTTCAGCAGAAGCACAGCAAGTGACTGGCCACAGAATATCCGTATTCTTGTGGCAGTTGGTCTTCGAAGGGAAACCGGCCGGAGCGCGGCTTCTCCGCATTGGCTCTTTCAAAGGTGAACCGCGCGTCCGGCGGCAGAATATTTGTTTTCTTCGAGCAACCAGGGTTATACAGGAGACCGGCCGACGCACGGCCCCAAAATGTACATTTTTCATTCGGTTAGCGGTCCCCGGCCAAATTCCGGCAAGCGAACGGCCGCAAAATTTTTGGCAACCGGTGTTCAAGAGGAGACCAGCCTACGTAAGGTCTCAGGTTATACGTCATTCTTTCGGTAAGCGGCGTACAGCCGAAGAACGGCACTGGTCTGGGAGCCGAGAATTCATGCAGAGACGTGTTTAGAAGGAGACCCGCTGGTGTAGAACCAGTTTTTCTCTGGGTGAAGAAAGAGCAATAGCGAGCCGAATGACGCAGACGCGTTTTTTATCCGCTCGGTGTTTCTACGTTTTAAATTTACCATATTCGTTTGTCAAACAGTAATGAGTGTTCTAGGTGAACGGGGAAGGCTAAAGGACTCACTGGACAATACCAGGGAACCTTTTAGGACATCGGAATACCATTTATTGCCACAAGAAGACTGTGCCACACCGACGGGTGGGCTAAGCCTTCTTGTGGCTTCGTCGACGCATCAGCTTGAGGCTATTCGCCCCCTCAAGAAAAGGAGAGCATTGGAGACATTGACCCGGCAGAGATGTCCGACCCGAGGTGGCGGTGGTTCACTGAAAATAACTGGCCTGAAAGGGCGTCAAACAAGCGGCCGCCACGCAGGAGCTCAACCGGCGCCATGTCAAGGACTCCCCACCAAAGAAAGGCAAGGGCGCGCAAAAGCACGAGTTTGCGGATATTCTTCTTACAATATTACTGCGAAAAACAGTGTTGCACTATTTTGTTGGTGATAAACGTAGAAGAGCGTAACCTCGTGCATCGGTATACGCTCCATTTCATGCCCTGCTTCATGGGATTTTATGACTGTCTATTTAGAAACACGTGGTACTTTAAATTTTCCATAACAACAGAGCCTTGTGAATGACGAAGCCTGGATGTTAATTTAGTTGCGGCGTTTGAAGGTGAACTTAGGTACACTTCGGAATATGACTCATTTGTTTAAACATAATAGCCAGCATCCTAGGAAACTCGGATTTCGTCGGGTTTTTCTTGCTCAACGCAGCTTGTTGAGTTCACGCACGATTTGGCTCTAGCAATAGATAAGCTTAAAGGGGCACTGACACAAAATTTTGAAGGCGAGATAACTTCGGAGATAGATTGGTGGGAACACATATACATCATCTGCAAAATATCAGCGGCGATACGGCCTAGGACATATTTAAAATCAATTTTTAAGTGTGCGAAACGCAACCGAGCAGCCAGCAGAGGACCACACGCAATCGACATCCGGACGATATTGTTATAAATAAACAACATCCAAACACGTCACGAGTTTGTGTTTGCTGCTTCCGCACTGCCGGCGTTTTTCCCCGGCTCGCCGCTCAATCGGAGGGCCGGAGGGGCGGAGCTTCTGCTCTCGAGAACGAACGACCAGATCGTTGGCGGCGGTAGGCGCCGTGATTTCGTCAACTAATCTGGCAGCTGGCCGCGACCAAAGTTCTACAGCGTTCAGGCAGCTATTTTCTATATGTATTACCCTTGGAATCCGAAACGCGCCGGAAGGCACGAAAAGCCCACTGAGCTAGCCGCACGGTCGCTGTGCAGGCGGTGGCCCCGGTCGTGAAGTGTCCCAGTGATAGCTTGTTACCGCTGCACGAAATTGTCCCCAAGTCCCGACCATGGTGGCTTACATGAGAAAGAGTTAATGATGCGATGGCGGGTTGCATTAAAAATTGTCGTCTGCACCGCCTACGAGAGCGGCACTCAAACATCCGCCGCAGTGTAAGCCGAACACATTTCTAGGCGGACTGTAGGCAGACCGGCCGGCTGCTCCCAGCGCACGTCTTGCACTCACCGTCTCGAGCGTCGCGCGTCGTTCTTGCCGCGGTAGCATTTGCACTCGCAGCGCCTGCGTCACATCCACGGTCGCTATTTAATTAAGTGCCTCACGAGTTCAGTACGGGGGGGCATTCGCAGAAACTGCCGTCGATGCGGATTCGACACTGCTACGGCGGCTCTGCGCTGTGATATCCCTCCGACGGTCACGTGGTCAGCTTTGTTCACACAAAAATCCACAAAATCCATCGTTTCGCAGCACTCGCTGAAACCGAAACTGCGACTGGGCCATTGAAAATGCCTCTAATTAAACAACCGTCGCACGCTGAAGCAAATGAGGTTTCTACAGGTTATAAGTAGGTCACTAGCTACTTATCGCAACAAAATAAAACAAGATGCAAAATTTTTGTGTCAGTGCCCCTTTAAAGTAGTTGGCTTTGTTTTCGTGTACTGCAAAAAAGCATTTGGAGGTGTTTTATATCAGCTTCTTGGTATTACATTGCGGGCTATAAACTTAATTAATCGGTTATTGCATGGATAGCCGAGTATATCTCTCTAAGACAGCCGTCGGGCACTCTCAATGGTTGCTCGTCCGGATATACTCCCGTTACCTCAGGAATTCCCCAAGGGTGAGTTGCGGGCCCTCTTTTATGTCTGTTATATATAAATGTTATTAGTATTGGCCTCAAATCTTTGTTCACCTTGTTCGCGAATGACTGTGTAGTTTACAAGACTATAGCGAATGAACGTGATTCGGAATACATGCAGCATGATTCTAATTTAATAACATCCTGGCGGGCTGATTCAGAAACGTCGTTGAATGTAAAAGGTGTGTTAACGTACCTTTAAAGGAAACCTTATTCCAATTGAATGCGTATATACTGTAAATTACACTGCTTTAAGAACGGCCGGGGAATATAAATAACTAGGAGTTGTTTTAACGAGAGGGTAGAGGTTAAATTGGCACGTTAACAGCAAAAAGTTACGGCTGCACGTGTTTTTGGCTTTCTGAGATAAAATTTCGGCGAACCTCCATCTACCTTTATTGAACAACCCTATTTTACTTATGCGCGCTCAATGTTTAAGTACGCGTGTGTTTTCTGGGATCCCAACAACAAAGAGCTGTTTGATACGCTCGAAAACATACAGAATAAGGCAGTGCGATTTTTATTAGGTAATTGGCACTGTCCACTTAGCATGAGGCAAAGTAAAAGTAAATGTGAATGGTAAGACGAAAAAGTTCAGAGACGAAACCTCATGTTGAAATTTTTTCGTCGTATCTATCATCTTCGAAAACTACAATAGAAGGGGGGAAGTATATCCAAGGGCCATTCTACATATCACAAAGGGGGACCGCTAGCTTAAAGCAAATGATTAACTTTCCTTTAAAAATGACGCGTTGCACGATTAATTCTATCTTGTATCAATACGAGAGTGTAATTATCTTCCAAATATGATTGTATCAACTGTTTATAATGATGGTTTTCACGGCGCTTTGTGTAAATATTTTGTTGTTGGGTCTCATATTTGATGCTTAGTGTATGTATCTCCCTGCTGTAATTCATGCATAGGTAAGCAGGTATCACATAAATAAATAAATAAATAAATAAATAAATAAATAATAAATAATAAATATAAAAACAATAATAAAATATGTAAAAAAATAAATATATAAAAAAACTTGCGGATGCGTAAGTTCGCCTCCAACGGGTTGAGAAAGTTACGCATTCAAACTTGACCAATGAAATATTTATTGTTTTATTTGTAGCAGTATGCAAGGTTTGCTGTATGAATACTACCATTCATATGTTTTTGGTTTTAAACAAATTATGAAAGTCCAGTCTTACGGCTTTCCTTGCGTGAACACAGAGGGATACAACTGCAGCCACCTGAAGCAGGGCGTCATTCGCAACGCGTCTAGAATTTTTTTTTACCGTAGTGCGACATCAGAGGAAAATTAAGTTCTTTTGGGCTAATAAGTGTAGTGCACGTAACTCAATAACAGCTAAAAAATGGATTGATAGTGAAAGCACTTGTTCGACCTCTCCTAGGATCAGTCCTGTGAAAGATCATCAGTAAAGTTGATCGAGTATAAAAATTCTTTGCAAAGAAATAGGCAAATACTGGACATACTTTTTGTGTGAAGGAAATTATATTGAATGCTCCTTAGCTTTTGTGGAGTACCAAAACGCTTCGTAAAGGCATTCGCGCAGGTTTTATATACAACAAAAATTGCAGAAATAGTTGATTTAGTGAGAGCATGAAAGTGCTCAGGAAAATTGTCCTGAATAAATATCGCTAAAAGCAGCACTTTCAGCTTTGGTAATTTCAACAGCCTCCTGCCCCCTCCCCTCCGCTTCCCCGTTTATTGCAGGTAAGCGGGCCCCCAGAAGATATCAGTACATGGACAATACCTCTATTCCAGCTCTACAAATAACTGAATATTTTCTGTATTCGAGAGTAAAAGAGGCACAACAATTAAAGGAACGACAATTTGTGAGCACTGTTTCATTATTGAATTTGGGTGTCAACTGACGCGGATAATTAGGCAAGGCTGCGCTGAAGGCTGTACGGCTGGTGGTGGTGCGCGGGCTCACTTTGATGTGGCTGCATTGGACCCAAAATGCTGCGTTTGTGCTGCTGCACGGCGCGACTGAGTCATCTGCTTGCTCGACATGCAGTGACTGGCCTCAGTACTCTTAACATACTGTGGCTGAACTCCAATGCCCGTAGCACGGCCGCATTTCCGGCAGCCATGGGAGTACCGCCGTATACGGCCAAAAGGCCCACGTTTGGACGCGAACCGAACATGGCTGCCGGAAAAAGGCCGGACAGAAAATCACCGGCCAACGAACACCGGCTTGATTTAGGCCGAACAGTCCTGTGCTGCCTGGGTCACTGGAAAACAAAAAAGGGTTGTTTATAACAAATAAACTGGGATAACCCCAGTTTTTAACGGCTTCTCTTCCTGTCAATCTCATCCGCGTTCGCTGCGTCTAACACGAATTAGTAGAACAGCAACGCGCACGCGCACCGGTAACTAAGTAGCACACGCACGTTGTTGTGCTGCCCCATCAGCATTGTGCGAGTGCCCGGCTGTTTTTTCCGCAAAGCTTAGAAATAAATATGTTGTTTCGGAGACCAATGCCCATCTGAGGAAATTGTCGTTTGCAACGTACTTTTTTCAGGCACACTATTGGACGAGCCGTGCTAGTTCCTACAGCTTCCGGGCTGCATATGAAGCATGCAAAATCATGATTACAAGGGACGTTTGTCTCGCCCTCTAAAGATTCGTGTAGTAATTTACTGACGGTCCCTCAACCTTATCGAAGAAACTCTTCGTATTGGAGCCGTGGGATGATCATAAATCAAACCTAAAGTGGATGCGATGAGTTGAGCTATATGGATATAACCGTCAAACTACGGTGGTGTTTGGTGGTTTTCAAATTTTCCTAATTTAGCCAGTGTACCACTGGGTTCAAAGTATTATGACGCAACCATTTTTTCAAACATATTTCAATTAGTGACGTGATTTTCTATATCTGAGTGTGCAATAACATGAAACAAGCTGCATAATCCTGTAAAATTCCTGGCTTCGTAGTGAACACAACAAATACTCACTGCTTAAATCCCGATTTTGTGCACGATGAATTACATTATTTTCTCCAAATATTACCTGCAAAATAGTTATATATGAAATTGTGAGTGATTGAATGGATGTTTCACACAGCGGTAGTTTGAATGCGTATGAAGGAATACATTTATGCACAAAAATACTTACAGATGAAAGCAATAGGAGCAATGTGTACTGAAAAAAGGTCCCTCGTTCATGATTTGCAGCTTCTGCGATCCGTCGAAACAACTTTATATAAATATTAACGCAAGAGCAGAGTTTTTACAATCCCTGATTTACCAATATTTCGAACTTCACGAAGCAGGAAACAATTTTCTCATTTTTTTCCACACAAACTAAACATACAGTCTTAAATGCTTGGTAGTTTCGCTCTAAAGAAGCGACACGACATTGTCTCTAATGCTGGTCCAGGGAAGGATCATCGTTACTTTACTAGTCGAGGTAGCAACGTTTTTATCATTAATGACACTATCGGCCAGTACCCCAGCCCTGGTGGTGAGGGTCTTTTTGTGATGCCTAATGCCCTAAATATCAACAAAAAGGCAGAAATGAGGAACTAAAGCGAGAAAAAAATGAAGAAATAAACTTCTCACAAGAACGAACACCACAAGTCAATCATTTCCTATGATATATGTATTCGAGAAAACGACGAGTAAGCTAGAAAACCCCGCAAAGGAACCCCGGTATTAGGAAAAAAAAATGCACATTAGCAAACTCTATCATGCCCGGTATTTTCACAAAAGAAGCGTAAATGACAGAATGACCATATTTATTTGTGTAATACTGCATATGTAGATAAGCGGTCGAACAGTAATTTAAAAATAATGAAAAACGAACCTAACAATTATCTCTTAAAATGAGCAAATGAAATAAAAGAAATGTCTATTTCATACACCTCCAACCAAGGACATGCGAAAAAATGAAAAGGATCGGAGGAGAACTTTCTAATTGTAAAAAATAGCGAAAATGAACGAAGTCTGTAACACCCACTATATCCACAGAAATGCAGAAATGGCCCAAGTAACTGATTTATATGTATAACAAAGTAAAAAACACAGTAAGTATAACAAAATTTTGAAAACTAGATAGAGGCAAAACCCGATATAAAGAAGTCACCGCGAACCGCAAACCACTTCGTTAAATCGAGAACTTCGGAAAATCGGGAGTTTTATTTTACAAGCAGTTGATTCCATAAAGTTGATGTAAAAAGGCAGGCACACCCCTGCTGCTACCATGACATCGTAAATATAGTTCCCGCGGCGCTCGCTTCCAAATATTTAGCAGTTTGGCGTTATTGCGGTTCCAGCGGTGAAAACGATAACAATAACACGCTTGGGCCTCTTGGGGAAACGAATTTATTTCCAGGAAAAAAAGCCTGTGATTTTCACCTGCGTGTGGTTCGTTGGCATGGAAAGATGTACTTTTTGCAGCGCGCAAGCGTGTTTCACCAACAACGCGGGATCCCCAGCAGAGCACCTGGCCATGTTAATAGCGCCCATTACTTGCCCTGAAGCAACGACGCTAGCTACAGCAGTTTCTGAGTCGTCAGCATGCTCTGACACATATTGTTTTCCGGAAACTAAGTACAATTTCTGGGGCTGCGGAGTGTATCTCGTAGAGCTCCCTAAAAACGAAACTAGATGCCTCGTTTCTTTTTCATAAAAGCATTAAGTCCGAATTTGTTCGCTAGATCGGGTTTCGTTATATCGAGTTTTGACCGTAATACAAAAAATATAAGAAATGAAAATGTTTCAAAACTCTATGCCACGTATTTCAGTTCTTCGCTGCAGATGTCGTAGAATGATGACGGCCATCTGCAGCCGCTGCCACGAAAAACCCCCTTTTTTGCTGACTTATGATGCTCATCCTTCCAGAGTTGATTCTTCCATATTTACCGCGGGCGAGTTTTGCGAAACTAAATTTAATTCTACTGCGACCCACTGCTTTCGCGCAGTCTGCAAAAATCTTTCATTGCGCTCGGACTTTTTGGAATGCCCCTTTACGGGCTGTTTGTAATTTTGATCAAAATATTTTTTTAAAAGCAGGCGTGAGTATATGGTAGGGCGAAAACAAAGCCGCCATTGAATTTTATTTAAAGAATACTGCAAATACAATCTGTGTATTTATGTTTTCCCTCAAATAGGCCAAATGGTGTTTTGCTAAAAATGTGGAAAAACGTGAGGATTGCCACAAGATTTATTAGTTCGAGCTTGTAATTATGTATATTTCAAGTATTACTCTTTGGGCGGGGCGTTCATTCAAGCGACGAACTGTTAGACACACCGACTGAAATTTTCGCGTTTAAATAACTTAAAAAAGGCTTGCACCCTTAAAATAATTTGGAAAAATGTAAAAGTGCGCTCCGTATGGATTACTCCAACTAAAGAAACTCTCCACTACAAAAGACCGCAATAAAACGTTGGAAATATTGACATACACTTAAGCAAAAAAAAAAGGCGTAACGCACCGCATTTGTAACAAATTTATATACGCCGGAAGTGATAAAATCATTCTTTAATAGCATAAATAGAGAGTTGGTTGAACGGGATATTCAAAACATAAAAGTACTGAAATAGTAATTTACGATACCGCCCTAAATAAACGAAAAAAACATGGTAACGCTTAAATTTGGGCATGCTGGTTCGAAGAGTGAAACATGGTTCAATAGCCCGGTAAAGACCGGACAACCAGGGAGACGAACCAGAACCAGCGCTAGTCCTCAGTGGTCTTTCTTGTTGTCCCGTCGTTACCGCGCTACTTAACCAGGCTTCAAATAATATGCACCAAATACATTCCCGAAAACGAAGACAACACTAAAAAGCAAGCAAAAAAACAATACAATTATAACTAAAAAAATAGACGAAATGGGAAACTACCTAAAGCCCTGTATTGCCGCAACAATGCAGAAAAATTATTGTAACAGAGTGGATCGTTTATTAGCGTAAATTGTGATGATTGGTGGAAGAATTTGATCAAAAAACAAAAAAAAGCATCAATAGAAAACAATTTTAATAAATACTATCAGATCATTTTAGAAGTATGCAACGAATACATTCCTACAAAAGGAAGAGTTACCAAGAAAACCGCCGCAAGAAGGTAGGAAGAAAAAAGTATAGCTGAATAGAGAAAGCCATGCAAGTTTTTCATTTCCACAACATTCATAAATGACGAGAGTAATGTAATTCATGTAATACCGCGAATAGAAAATATTGTCGAAATAAAATTTTAAACAACAAGATAAATGCAGAAATAAATATTTCATAACAATTAATCAAAGAAATATTAATGTGCGCCTCATGCATCTCTTTAAGAAAACGAACTCTAAACTACAGAAAAATCGGCAAAAGTACATTGAAATGGGAATAACAAAACGGCAGAAACGCGCTAACCGTGTAACGCCATCAATTTCTACAAAACATGCGTACTCCGCTGAAGTAAGAAACCAGAGAACATTATAGTCATGACATAAAACAGGAAAAGCTGAAAACTACTACAAGAACACACAATTCTACAAGTTCACAACAAACAAAAAAAAGGAAATGTGCACCCTGTACATATCAGAAAAACGAAGATCGAACACAAATATCTGTATAACAGCCCAAACTGAGAAATGTTGTAGAAAAGAATTTCGAAAAAGTAAATGAACAGAACAATGCATTGATAAGAATCTCCGAAACGGAAATTTATCATATCCACAAATAAACGCAATAATCCTGCATATTTTTATGCTGTAGGAACCAGGCGTGAAGCCGATGCGGCTTCCCACATTTATTGAGGTCGCGTAAGCCCGGTGAGAACGAGGGCCGCCTAGCTGCAGAGTCGCGTTCCATCTGTCTGTCGTGTGGAACTGCTGAGCTGGCCCGACACAGCTGATGATGATCGTGGTGAAAGGATGCGGATGATGATAGTGGCGCGGATGATGATGATGGCGATGATGTCGCTACAGGGCTCCCCCCTAGCGCGTAGCGCGTTACGATGAAAGATGGAGAACATGTGTGGCGGGAAACTAAAACTATGTACAGGTATGTGCAGTACAGCCAGTTTACAGATGTGTCCGGATTCGACTTGAGCCAGTGAGCAGTCCTGGTCAGTCCGGTGAGAGCATCCGGGGAGTAGATGGGCCTCGGGGGGCCTTGGCTTGGAGTGGAGTGGTGTTCGAGGTTCCGTGTGGTTTATACGTCTTGAAGTACAGTAGGCGCGAGCCGCGGCAACGGGATCGAGGAGATGGCGCTGCTTGTGACGCGGGTACAATGGCACTTGGACAGTGGCACGAGCCGACCAACACCTTTGACGATGACGCTTTGACCACGGGTTCGGGTGCGTCCTCACTGCGCCGGCTCGAAGTGTAACTGGTTGGAGAGATGCCATTCGTCTTAAGGTTGGAACTCAGGGCATTCATATAGGATGTGGGTAGGTCTTCTTTTTAGGCCTCACAGATTCTGTACTTTGGGGTGTACAGACCTGGGTACATTAGGGCCAATTTATAAGGGTTCAGAAAGGTAAGAGATTGGAGTGCCTCCATGTCGCTTGCTGGATTTTCGTTAGGCAATAATGAGAGGCAGGGTAAACTAGTCTTTCATTTCTGTAGTGAGATGTAATCTCTTATAAAGAAACCATACGCTCCTTAGACCCTCGCAGGCACGATTGGTCCACCGCCCGGTTGACTAGTTCGCGGGCAAAACTGTGGGCCGCTTCGTTCCCTGGATGGGACGAGTGCGCTGGAATCCAGGTAATCTGGATCTGGCGGGGTTCGAACTGATTTCTTAATAGAATTTGAGATGCGGCTTCGTGAATTTTGTTTTTCGCAAAATTACGCACAGCCGTTTTGGAATAGCTGAAGATAAATTTTGCTTTGGTACTAATAATTGCAACAGAAATTGCAGCCTCTTCCGCTTCTTGCGGCCGCCTGCCATTAACAGTGATATGCTTGAGTTTGTTCTCGACGGTTGCAACTGCAAAGGCATCCTGCACATTGTATTCGGCTGCATCCACGTAGACTACCTCTTCGCGGTGTTTAACAAGTTTTTCGAGTGCTTTGGCTCTCGCGTTTCTCCTTTCCTTGTGATGAATAGGGTGCATATTTTTAGGAATGGAGTTAATAGTGAGGTGCTTAAATATATCTCTAGGGACCGGGTTCTCCCTTGTTTGTGTTCCTTCATAAGATATACTTAGATCCTTTAGGATGCACTGTCCTGTCGGGGTCTTCGATAATCTTTCATTTTGAGCGATTCTATGCGCCTCTATAATTTCTTTGAGGGTATTGTGTAGGCCCATTTTCAGGAGCTTATCAGTCGGAGTACACCTCGGTAAGTGCAAAGCTGCTTTGTACGATTGCCTAATGAAACAGTTTACTTTCGCCTTCTCCGCTTTGTGTAAACTGACGTATGGAAGGTAGTACACAGAGCGACTCACAACAAACGCTTGAACTAGCCTCGTGAGGTCTGTTACTTTCATCCCCCTAAGTTTGTTCGCTATGCGGCGGCTTAGACGGTTCGTCTGATGCACGCAAGCTGTCAGTTTACTGAGTGTTGTGGCATTTTTGCTATTGCTTTGTAAGTACATCTCTAGTATTCTGATCGTTTGGACTTTGGGTACTAGTGCGTTATTCATGCGGATTTTTATTGGGACTGGTGTATCCTTGGCTTGTCTCCCAGGAGGGGCGTAACGCATTACCAGGAGCTCTGACTTTTTAGGAGAGCAAGACAAGCCTATATAACCCTAGCCTGTTCCGAGACTATGTCAGCTCCAGTTTTCAACGTGTACTCTATTGCTCCGTCGCTGCCCTTCGTTGTCCACAACGTAGTATCGTCCGCGTAGAGGTAGTGGGACAAATTAGCTGCTGTCGCTAGGAGCTTGGTCATGCGTGTGAGTGTGATGTTAAATAACAAGGGGGAGAGACCTGAGCCCTGCGGTGTCCTCTTGCTGCCTAGGATGAATGGGTCAGACTTGAGCTGCCCGAATTGAATATCAGCTGTCCTGTTGGACAGGAAAGCCTTGATGTAGCTATGGTTTCACTCACCGACCTGTAGGGCTGACAATGCTGCCGTAATCGCCTCATGCTCGATATTATCAAATGCTTTGGTTAAATCCAAAGCGAGGATTGCACGGGAGGGTTTATTATGTAATGGAGTAACCACCTCTTCCAATATTCTGCGCATGATATCTTGAGTTGATAGGTGTTGTCTGAAACCTATCATAGTGTATGGGAAAAGATGGTGCTTCTGCAGGTGTGTTTGAATCCTGGTAATGATAACATGCTCAAAAAGCTTCCCTAAACAAGACGTGAGGGAGATAGGTCTCAGATTTTGAATGTCCAGGCTTTTACCTGGCTTAGCAACAAAGGTGACTCTTTGGCATGCCTCCAAGCAGGCAGGAGTGCTCTTTTTTTCAACAATGATTGAAAAGCTTAGTAATTGCCGTAATTGAGCTATCATCTAGGTTTTATAGCGTTTTATTTCTAACTCTCTCTGCCTCAGGGGCAGAGGAGGTGTGCAATTTGTGCATTGCCACCCTAACTTCCGCTGTCGAGATCTCCTCATCCATCTCTGGATTTGAAGAACCCGTGTACCCTGGAAGTTCTATAGGACTAGATGTGTTTAGGTATGTCTTTGAGCGCCTGTAGGAGTTCTTTATGTCCCAGCGGATGACCATGGATGATTCGCTAAATGTTCTTACTGTGTGCCGACTTGCAGTTTTCCGGTTTAGTAGGAACCTAAGCAGGTGCCATGTGTCTTTAAGATGTAGGTTGCCGCTCATCTGATCACAGGTTTGCCCCCATTGTTGCTGTACTAGTTTTTGCGCATATGCTTCCATGTCTTTTACTAGACGCGCGATTTTTTTTTAAGTTTCTTATTGTGTTTTTGTTTGAGCCGTCTTTTTTGGAGACTGTCGTGGGTCTGCCACATATGTAATAGTCTGCTATCAATTGACTGTATCAATGTGGTCACCAGGACTGACTCGGTTGCTGCTTCGACATCGTTCTCTGGCTGGTTAATCCAGACGTCGAGATTTTCAATTTCCTCGGAAGTTTGTGAGCGTAGTGTCCTAAATTTGTCCCAGTCCGTTATCTTAATGTTTTCCCTTCCCTTTCTCCTAAGGGACGAAACCGGAATAACGGTTTCAAGTATATAGTGGTCACTACCCAGTCTTTGCGCTGTGTTTTTCCACTTTCCATGTCCAATATTTTTACACATAGTTAGATCCGGGCTAGTGTCCACCTGCACACTATTTTCTATCCGGGTGGGTTGCAGCATGTCATTAGACAGGGAGAGACCCTCGTCTTGGATGTAAATTCTACAATGCAGTTCCCTTGTTGTTCTTTCGTTATCCCCAACTCATGTTGCACGCGTTGAAATCTCCCACTACTACTAGAGGTTTGGTTCCGCAGAGTTGGAGAGTCCTGCTTGTGGCCTCGAGGATTGGGTGGTGGAGGTGTTTTGGGGAACTATATACATTGAGCAGGAATAGGCTAACGCTCCCTCTCGTTTGTGGTATTATCTCGACAAGGAGGCAGTCTACGCCTACTATATCAATCCTGTGGTGTAGCTGTGAGATTCCTATAAACCAAGACGGCTATGCGTGGGTTTTGCATTCCGGATATTTCATAAGCTTTATAATTTCTATGTTTGACTCTGGCTAGATTTTCCTGTAGAGCAATAATGTCTGGGGCTTCGGAGCTGCCCAAATTTTGAATATGGAGCTGTAAGTTCTCCCGCTTATGGCGGAAACCTCTGCAGTTCCACTGCCATATTTTGACTTCTTTATGGTCCCCCTTCATGATGAATTACCTTCTGTATTTGAATATTTGTGGCGGTGAGGTTGATGGGATCTGCGAGGGTCTAGGCGAGGTTTGCATTCCGTCTGGCCGCCATCCTAGCCTCCATCTGGCTTTGTCTAGCTTCCATCTGACTTTGCCTGGCGTCAATAGCCTATATACGTGTGGACAACGCACTCATCCATTTCTGGGTTTCGGCTCTGTTCCTGTCAATGTTAACCAGCAGTCTCTCCTCAAGCTTTTGCATAAAAGTGAATGAATCTTGTAACGTGGGGGTTTCATCTGCCTCCATTACCTCCGTGGTTTTTCTTTTGATTGGGGTACCGCGCTGCGGTGACGGGGCTCGCGAGGATGTCGGGGTAGGGCGTAGCGAAATATTTTGCCTTGGTGTTGGCGAGGTTTGAAACAGGGAAGGCGACCTGTCGTCCTTTTCGGAGAGTAAATTTGTAACATTTATTTAATTTCTGTCATTTCCTTTCCTGCCGTCTTAGTTGTGTCCTGAGCTTCGCGTTTTCTCTTTCTAATTGGGCGTCCTGCGGCTTCCAGCTCACCTGGTTTGGACGTTCCTTGCTCTCGGACCTCCGGAGGGGTGGTAAGGAGTTGGACCGGCTTCTGCTGTGCCTTCGTGCGGTCCTGGAGTTCGATCTGAATTGACTTCTGGACTGGCGATGCTCTCCGCTAACCTGTCCTTGCAGCTGCTGTCCGCGTTGCCACGGGTTCTCGGTACTGGTAGACGTCCTTCCCTTGAAATTGCCGGGTCTCTTCAAAAGCTGCTTGCATTTTCTGGTGCCCGTGAAATGATCTCCATTGCACAGGATGCATTTGGGTGTGCAGTCCGCTTTTTCTTTGACGGGGTGCTGCCTTCCGCACCTTCGGCACAAACCTGTTTTCTCTTTCGGGCACACGTCCGCCCTGTGTCCTGCTCGTCAGCAGTTGAAACAGGTCTCAACTTTCGCCTTGAAGGGGTAGTAGGTGTAGATCGAACCAAAGAAGATGATTTCTCTGGGTACTTCCTTCGTCTAGATGAAAGTTCGACTTGGTTTTGCCTAGTTGCCTGGCATATAGTTCCTGCTCTTGTTCAGGTTTATGATGTCTTCGAAGATTTCGTCTTGGGTTTGGTCGTACACAGCATTGTAGATGATGCTCTTGATTGCGTCGTCAGGGGCTGCCACATACGCCCTGAGTGGGTGTTTCTGGTCCTCGATTTGCAGTTCTTGGAGTTCGGCATAGCGCTTCATCCGTTCTTGGTAGAGAGTGCTGATGGTGAAAGAGTTGTTGAAGGGGTTGATACGCAACTTGCCCTGTGTGCGAGCAATGGCGAAATCCACATGGGCACACCGGCAGACCGTCTATAAGAGCATGCCACTGTTCACAGGGTGCAAGTCCAGGCCTCCTCCCGGTCGGTAAATTATCTGATAATCAGACATCGGAAGGCGCGGTAATGGTTGTCTTCTATTGATTGGGTAGTCGACTGTTTTCTGTGTTTGTTTCTTGCCATTTTTGCCCTGGCCGTTCTCTGTTCCAGCGGGTGGTGATGCGGTGGTGCCCGCCGATTACTTCTTCGCGAACAAGTGGCCGGGAGCCTTGACGGTGCGAGACCACAGCTTCTGGTCATTATATTCCCCCGGAGAAAGATCTTACCCTTCCACGGTATACTACATCTTGCCTGGAACGGAAGGCCGGCCTGGCGGCGGTAGGAAACCCCACCGGTGGCGCTAGGCCTGCCCGGCGGCAGCTGAGTAGCCCTATCGTGGTAGGCGACATTAGGCTTAGCTCGTCCAATTGCAGTACACGGTCAGAAATGAGGAAAACACGGGCGGGTCCACCACAAAAACGTCGCGGTTGGGTGCCAGGCACCTTCACTGACCTCGGTGAAGGATTTCCAGGTCTCCTCGGTCCGAAATTCTCACAGGATCCAAAACTCGGGAGCTCATGTGGAACCGGTATTGTTTGTGCGGCCCCCTGGTGGCCGATCCCCCTAAGGAGAGCGAAGAATCCCGCGCGGGTGAGTTCGATATATCCATTGTGAGCAAAATTGCGTTCGATATAAAAAGTTTTAAATGCATGTAAATTTTACCGGAATTATACAAGGATTCGATATCGGCAATAATGAGATATATCCGTGTTCGATATAAGCGGGCTTTACTGTAATAGCGAGAATATCGTAAGGAACGATGCCGTCACGAACCAAGAAAGCACAGGGGGAATCGGTTGTTCACCTATAGGTATATAGATTGCATAAAAGCTGTAGGAATTGTTTTGTGTTACCAAAACGGTCGAAGTCGTTGTGATCAAGCCACACACGCGATGCAGGCACGAAGAGCACAACTCCATGCACAAATCTTTCGTGACCGCGGACAAATCGGCTGTTTTTGGGTGTTCCAGGAAATATTTTTTCTTGGCACAGAAAATGACTGATGCTATAGTGTAAGATACGAAATGACGGAGGAAGAATAGGGATTTCTAACATTATTAATTTCAGGCCTCAGATTTATTACTCATTCGGCTTCCTCGATTTACCAGTCCTGGACGGTCCGCGGGCAGACAGAGGACTGCCCTCGGACCGGAAGCCCCTATGGAATACATGGGAAAAACTAGCGCCGGATCGCGTCTTGGGCATTCCGTGGACAATCCGGGACTGATAATCGAGGAGGCCCATTTTATAAACTAACGACAAAAACAAAGAAAAGAAAGCAAAAGAAAAAAAAATAAGAAAAACATCAATGCCCCTTTGCCCAGGGTAGAGACAAAAATATGAAATCTACAATTTCAACATAAGGCCTTAAGATAGTAATACTGCAAAAATGAGCTCTGTAAGTTCATAAGTGTTTTACATGCATACAATTGTATAAAACCTAGTGCTTACCGGTTGTGTCTGGGTAGCCCAGACAATATTTTGTTGTTGCCACAGAAAATGCAGGGCACAATATCGCAACCCATCTATCTCCTCTGGTAAATCTGCACACACCAACATGGCCTGAGGGAAGGGAAAACTTGCCGTTTCATCCGTGACCTACTCTTCAGCCGCCTCACATACGGCACCCCCTACGTCTGTTTTAAACCTCAAGAACAGAGCAAGCTGGTAGCACTCATTGGGAAGCCCTACAATATCGCTCTAGGCCTTCCAGCATTTGCCGCCACACAGAAATTGCTTCAAATGGGGCTGCATAACGCCCTCTCTGAAATCCTCGAAGCACAACCCAGAAGTAAATTGGCTCGACTGTTCTTCACTCCTACTGGCTGAACTGTGTTCAAGGAACTAAGCCGCCCCATGCGTAACCCTCAAAACAAGCTTCACCCCCTCCCTCCCCACATCCAGACCAATATCAAGGTGGCGCTAATTAAACGACACATGCATCTTGTGTGCAACCTCGGCTGACGCAAAGCCAGAGTGCAGTAGCTTTAACTGATGTACTCCTGAGCCCCAGATGCTCACTATATCGATATTGCCCAAACCCCATCACACCCCCGTTCTACCCTAGCGGTCTCCGACAACGAGGGAACCGTTCTGAACGCAACTACCTTCCTTCATCTCTCTTGAACCACTTGAACCACTACTGAAGGCACCGCCATTGATCTTGCGGCGACCACCCACACACCCACCACCCACCTAAATTTACAATCACGGATTCTTAACAAGCCTGCCGACGTTACTTCCTGTGAAGAGTACCCCAGGCGGCGCTCAAGTTCCTGAAAGCCATTCCCGATGTACCTACACTACGATCGTGTGGACCTCACTCCCTGGGAATGAAGCAGCGCATGCTGCGGCACGCGAGCTTCAGTGCCGGGCGTTCCCTACAGGGCCAGGCGGCTCGGACTCAACGACGGCCGCTATCCATCCTCTTCAACCCTGCTTCACCTTCATCTGATCACACTTCCGCCACACTCGTCGAACGTATCCTCCGCCCCACGCAACCGTCTTCATGGAGGAATCCCGAATGTTGCGCAGACTACAAAATGGCACGTACCATAACTCCACCGTCCTCTCCTACATCTCCCCATCACGCTTCGAGTACAAGTACCGAGCCTGTCAAGTTCCAGCCACCACTACCCACCTCGTCTCCCTGTGCCCTCAACACCCTGTTCCTCTCCCTTCTTTTACCCCCGAGCAGTGGGAATGCGTGTTGACCAGCTCGGACCTGCATGAGCAGCTCAGACTGATCCAGCGGGTTACGCGAGCAGCGGCGGCGCGTGGCCTTCTGAACTGAGGAGCCACCCACTGTTTTTTTATTATTTTGCTTAATAAACGTTCTGCATCATCCTCCACAGAAAATAATGGATGCTGAAGTGTGAGTTATGAAATCATAAGAAAAAATAGGACTCTCCAACAGTAAGAATTTCAAACAACAAATGTATTCCAAAATGTATTTAAAAATTGTGAAATGAAAACAAAAGTAAAAAAGAAAAACAATGATGATGACCTCCATGACACTTTGCACACGGTAGACATAAAGACTATTCAAAATACACAATTTGAACATGACTCTTATAGAAATATACTGCGAGAAGGAGCACTGTAAGTACAAAGGTTATTTACATACTTACAATTACATAAACCTTAAGGCCTACCTCTAGTTCTTGGGTAGTTCAGAAAATATTTTTTTCTTGTCAAGGAAAATGATGAATGCTAAAATATACATTGATGAAATGATAGCGGAAGAATGTGTCTTACCTACAGTAATACCTTCAAACAACAGCTGTGTTAGGAATTT
The DNA here is from genome assembly GCA_013339765.2 of Haemaphysalis longicornis. NCBI lineage: Eukaryota > Metazoa > Arthropoda > Arachnida > Ixodida > Ixodidae > Haemaphysalis > Haemaphysalis longicornis. The sequence continues at coordinate 148,193,695 of CM023455.1, forward strand.
TATGCAAAAAATGTGAAGACAAAAAAGTGGCAGAAAGGAAAAAAAATGATAATAACCTCAATGCTAGTTTACACATGTTAGACATAAAAAATTTACACCATGTTCCCGCGAGGGGAACCATGGGGTAGATGCGACGCATCCGCGGTTACCGTTGCGTTTCCGTTACGTTAGCGTGTCCATTGTTGTTTTGTGTACATATTTTACGCAGCATGTTCATCCCCGATGCGTCGCATCTACCCCATGGTTCCCCTCGCGGGAAGATAGTGTAAATTTTATCGGGGTGGCCGGTGCTTGTTACGGTTGAGCAGACCATCGCGATAGCAGGCCTGTTAGTCTCCATTCAAATCATTGGTGGTCATCGGTGGAGCGGCGGCGGAACGACTGAGCGGAGCGGCGAAGTTACCGCGTTTATATGCAGTGGAATGAGAGAGAGCAGCGCATTGCAGCGAATGCGCATGTGTTAACCGAGCGCAAGCTGCGCGCTAACCCGCAGCCACGCACAGCTGGCACGGCGACGGAGCGAGCGCCGGCGAGCGCTAACACGCAGATGGCGCTGCAGTGAGAGCGGTGCTAGCGCGCAGCTGGCGCAGCGAGGAGAATGGGGGAGGGATGCGGACTACGCTGGACGACGCTGGAGGGACAAGGCGAGTGAAAGAGATGCGTCGCATCTAAAACAGTTTGAAATATACACTTTGAACACAAGCCTGTTATAGAATAATGCTGCAAATATAAACGGTGTAAGTACCAAAGTTATTTACATACAAAAATATAAATGCAGACACCAACAGCCGCGCGCTGCTCCGGAGCGCTACGCCAAGGTCAATTTTGGGCCGTCTTCGTGGAGGAAACTTGACTCTCTGTAAAGCCGGCGCCAACTGGTCTCACCCGAGCGAATCCGGCATCCTGCCGATAAGAGCTGTGGCTTTTATAACCGGCCGGTTCTGTTTACAACAACGAGCGCCCGCGATAGCTCGACCGGACAAGAAAGCCAAACTGACAGGCGCACACCTGGCGATGGTCCGGGGCGATTTGATGCAATTTCGCTGTCCGTACTGAAATTTGACGAATAAAAGTCGTCTTCTGTGTGTGTGCTACTACCATAATGCACAGATAAAAGCTCCGATACATCAGAATCTGTTGAAATTCGCCGCTCCCGCAGAGCATCGTCCAGCGGCGGCTACGCTATAAGTGAAACCATGTGAGCTCGTCTCCCCGCCGGCGAAGAACATTTAAAAAATTGGCCGCGTATCTGCTCCTTTCGTTGCAAACGCCATCAAAAGACGATAGTCTTTATCGGCTTTTGCGAAGTAAATGCCTCCCTTCGCTTTCCCGATCACCTTTCATGTTGTTCCTCTTGCGTCGCGCTCCTCCCAAGGTAAAGACGCCAAAGGTTTGCTTAAATCATTTTAAATTTCCCGCGTTCCAGTGCTCCAAACCGGGTGACTCGACGCGAACGCTGCCGTACGGTACGGCGAAGAGGGCGTTAATCGAGGCGCCCTACTTCAGCCTTCATAGAACCGCGTTTCCCTACTCCACGTGCGTTGCAAGCAGAACGTGGAACCTACCTAGTGGAACCTTGCGTAACTGTTGCCGGTTTATTTCTTAAAATGGCGCCAGAAGCTATAGTGGCGCGGGCGACAGCAGGCGACGGCGGAGTGAATTCTTTTTCTGCAGTTGATGAAGTATTTAATTTCGCAAATTCAAGCATGTTTTATTTTTTTATAAAGGAACACTGCAAATATCACTTTTCTATTGATTTGTTGTCTCATATTTGCGTAATGCCTTCTTCTTCTTCAACAATGTTGACAAGTATGAACATTCCACCGGACATAAACGGGTAGAGTTAGCTGTGACTATATAAGACTATTCCGCAGGCATTGTTTTGCTTTGGCTGGGTGGCTGAATCGAGTCACAGACAGACAGACGGACAGACAGACATACAGACAGACCAAAATTTCTGGGTTTAAGTAGCCCAAGAAAGACTATCGTCTTTAAAAAACTCCCACCTCCCCTCGTGGGAACTGCCCGCCGCGGTGGCTCAGTGGCTATGGCGTTGCGCTGCTGAGCACGAGGTCGCGGGTTCGATTCCCGGCCGCGGCGGCTGCTTTTCTGATGGAGGCGAAAAGCAAAAACGCCCGTGTGTACGAGATTTAGGCGCACGATAAAGATCCCCAGGTGGTCAAAATTAATCCGGAGCCCTCCACTACGGCGCGCCTCATCGCCTGCGTTGCGTCGGCGCGTTAAACCCCTCAATCAATCAAATCAATCGCGGGAACTCCTGTGTAGATGCGACGCATAGGCGGAGCGGCGAAGGGACCGCGTTTTATAGCGCGCATAACGTTGAGGGGACTGCGTAAGCCGGTCCCAGTCGATGACGACGTTGGCGTACTTGTAAAGCGGCGTGGACTCTAGGTGTTTTAGCCAAGCGTGGATGTTGCTTCGCCAGAGAACGGCACACCGGTTATATGCGCAGCGCACCCGAAGGAGAGGAAACCGCAGAAGAGAGAGTACTGCACATGCGCCGGCCCCAGCGCGTCTGCCGCGGCTATGACGCAACGTGCCGCGGCTATGACGCAACACAATCCAACACACTCCACTTTAATCCAATCCAATCCAATCCAAACCCAATCCCATCCAATCCAAGCGAAGCCAAGCCAAGCCAAGCCAAGCCAATCCAATTGAATCCAATCCAATGCCCCTCGCGAGAGAGTGTTCGCTCTCGGAGAGGAGAGGGCGTGAGCGGCGGAGAGCGCAGCTGGCGCGGCGAGGAGAATGGGGGAGGGGCAGACAACGCCGCCGCCGCCGACGACGACGACGACGACGCCGGAGGGACAAGGCGAGTGAATAAGATGATCTGCATCTAAGTGAAGTGAAGTGAAAGAGACTTTAGCGATCGCCGGCAACAGGCGTAATCTAAAAAAAATTGGCTCCAATCCACGCTGTGAAAGTGGTTTCAAAGCAAGGCTGCGAACGACCGCCACAACAATTCGACATGCGACGTCACTTGAATTCACACATGTGGCTCTAGAAAGAGTGAAACCAGACAATCTGCCAGCTGTAAACCTGGGATTCGCGGGGGGCGCCATCCCGAACGCTGAAGCGTCGGCCGGGATCTAGCGGCCGACGCCGCCGCTGTCGCCCGACCGTGAGTCAGAAGAAAGAAAACGGAGAGGAGCGTTCTCGAAGGGGGCGACAGCGTAAGCTCGCCATGCTGATGTGCTAGCTCGGGGCTACATCATCGCGCGACTCAAGAGCAGACACCGAAACAATCGGACATGTGAGATTAGTGATTCCCATTTACACAGATTTAAACTTAGTTTCGTAAGTTTGACAATTGGGAGACATCTCACGGAACTTTATTAATCGCTATATATCAGAACCAGTTGTTCCATTCGTCTTTCCTAATACCGGTTAAAACACAACCGAATCGGTATTCACCAATTTAGAAAACGCAGTCCCATTCGTGACAAGCAAAGTGCAAAGGGTGGCGTTTCTCTAGCGGCCACGTGTCTGTAAATGGTCTCTACATTTTGTTTTCCCGTTTTCCGGTCCTGCGAACCAATCCCTAACATATCTCTGCCGTATGACTACTTAATTCCTTCCTGCCCAGGTTGCGTATTCCCAAACCATATCCCGTAGGGGCCCTGGCCGACCACACACCCCGAAGCAGTGACGCAGCACCGTGACGTCGCTTCCTGTATGTGCGCGACTTCATGCGACGTGGATTTTTTTCTTTCCCCACCTCCCCTCGTTTCGGCTGCTTTGCGGGCGGCCGATGGTTTCGCTCCGTGCGCGGGGCTGGCCTGCGGCGCTGGGGAAGCTGACAAACTTGCGGTCAAAGTTAACATTTTGTATTTGAGCCCCTGAGCTCTCCGCGCTCTTCTTGCGCGCCTGCAAGTTGGCGCTGACCTCCCATCGTGTTTCTTGATAAGCGCTCGGCTAGGTGCTCGAAGTGCGCGCGCGCGGATGGACGCTTTCCCCTTTATGTTGCTATTATATCGTTCCGGAAGGCAAACACTCTAATTGAAATGCCATTCTAGAACACACAGAAGGGTATACAATTGAGTTGGGTGCTCTTTCACTATATACGCACCTCAAAACATGATTCGGTGCTGCAGGTAAGGATTACAAGAAAGGCAGCCAATTAACCACGACTACATTTACAAACTTTCCTACCCTTGCGAAATATTACAGCTGCATGAGCTGCTACATTTTGGCATTTTCATAAGCACTATTACATTGAATTTCGTTAACACTAACTTCATTGCATTAATTCTTTATCAGGAACAGTTCCCCTAAGGAAAACATTGCCATTTTGTTAACAGCAGTGGAAGATATGAATCGTTCTTCCAAGGGTGATAGGTTGATAAGAAAAAACACTAGCTCAAACGTACGCACTGCTGGTCATAACAATTTAGGGAAACAATATCGAATATATAAACAAACGAAGGGCTAAGTAATAGTTGGATGTACAGTTTCTAAAGTAGTCGGGGAATTTGCACAGGGCTATTGTCATCTGTACGCTTGCCATGCTGACCACAGTCTCTGCACTGAAGCCATGAGGGTGGAGTTTGATATGACTAATCATGCGTGCTACTACTCCCACTGTTGGCACTGTCGATTAGTTATTTTTAACAATTTGTGCTTCATGCACACACAGATTTTGCTGGATAAGATACGTATATTCTTTTCGATGGGACTAACGAGTATCTGCGCGTGAGTTTGAGGTCAACGTAGTCGCCGCAGAGATAAAGCTAAGTAAAGAACACTTATCTCCTGGGCGCACTATTTTTGGGATAGTGATCTATGAGCCCAAATAGCGGCGAAAAATGTCACTTTTCGAGATCCACTGATGGAGATAGATGAGCAGTTTGTGTCCGTTTCCTGCGACGCATTTTTTAGGTACCAGATGTAAATTTCTGTGGTGTCTAGCCTTTTAATGCGCGCGCATTGCGTCACAGTTACCGCCTCAACTGTAAGCGACACACACGCAAAAAAGTGTACAAATATATAAACAAGAAATAGCAAGAATGAAAATATTTTTTAGAACACACTTTTTAGAACAGCCTAAAAAGTGTGCCCCAAATGGAGGACGCCGTCAATACCGTTAGTGGAAGTGTAGAAGAAGTAAAGATGTCTTTGACCCGCTCAAGCGAGGAACTTGTCGACGTTGTCGATGACCTCAACAATCGTATGCGAAGGAATAACCTGCTGGTAAAGGGTATAACTGAGCAAGGAAAGGAAGACTACGCAGTTACAGAACAAAATCGTCCGCGATTTCTTTTCCAGTAAACTAAACCTTCAACTTGGCAATATTGAGCGCGCTCATCGCGTCGGCCACCCACGACCAAACTTTCATCGCCCAATCATAGTAAAATTTCTCGACTTCAAATCCAAAATGGAGGCTCTTGATAAAGGCCCTAACCTCAAAGATATTTCGCCTAAAGTGTGGCTGGAAGAAGACTTCTCCCCAAAAGTTCAATTTGCTAGGAAAAAGCTTCGCGGGTTTGCTAAAAGTCACTCCAAGAAAAACGAACGGTACACATTTCGTTACAACAAGCTTCATTTAAACGGCATGACGTACCAATTCAATTCGGCTTCTGGCCTAGTCGTACAAATAAACAACAGTCCCCAGGTCCAGCCAGCTTCAGAATGACGTGGTGTGCCAAAAACACGATATCCTGCTACCACGCCCAAAGTTCCTCTGCTGATGGCGAATTTTCGTAGCATATTCCAAAAACTTGATTGTGTTCATGCTATGGCCCACACGTGCTGCGGACGTGGTAACCGGTACAGAAACGTGGCTTAAAAATGACATAGCAAGCTACGAGCTCGGTTTTTCTGATGTCTTTACAGTATTCCGTAAGGACAGGAACGTTTCTCGAGGAGGCGGCGTGATGGTCGCTGTGAAAAATGCTTTCCAACCATCCATCGTAGCTTGTGACAGTCCCCTTAAGCTTCTTTGGGTAAAAATGTGCTTTGGTCGCTTCATCTGTGTAATTGGCGCATGTTACCGGCCCCCAAACGGTTCCCTCGAGTTTGTGGACCACCTGCATAACTCACTCGTATACATATTCGACAAATTTCCCCAGTGTAGTCTAATCCGTTCTGGAGACTTTTTTTCCCGACAATTTCTTGGGAGACACCTGTCACCCATTCCAGCGGTAGTGAATGCGCTCGTTTTGCGCACACATTAAGTCTATTTCATCTTTCCCAGATCGTGCATGAACCACGCGTGGCCCGCACATACTAGATTTAGTTTTCACGAATACCCCAAGTAACGCCAGTGCCCGAGTTCTAGAAAAAATCAGCGATCATCATTTTGTACATTGCCTTGTGTCATTTCCCTCTCCTGATAAAACGAAAACTAACAAACACATTCGGAACTTCGCAAAGGCAGACAACGACAAAATGAACCGCACGCTCAGTGATTTTGCTGCGCCATATTAAGATTCCTTTACCACGCGCACAACTAACCAAAACTGGATAATGTTTCGAGATAAACTGAAAGAAATAGAAAACACTTGCATACCAAAAATAAATATGAAATCAGAAACCAATGCGCCTTGGTTTACGAGGGACGTTAAGAAAAGTTTAAACAAAAAGAAAAGAGCATACCGAAAGGCTGCTGGAACCAATTCCGCCACTAATTGGGAAAAGTATAAATTGCTTTCTGCAACTTTGAAGGAAACTATCAAAAGAGCTAAACACCACTATTTCAACGAAATTCTCCCTAATATGTTAAAATGTAATCCCAAGAAATTCTGGCGTGCTGTTAATCCGAAGGAAAATCAGGCAGTACCTACCCTTCCTGACGAAAGTGGGGGCGCTCTGTCTCCAGCAGCTTCTTCTGAGCAGCTTCTTCAGAGTTTAACGCGCACTTCAGTGGTGTGTTTACAGACGAACTCCCTTTCCATACTCTGGTACCTCTTCAATCCCTTGTTATCCCTAATACTGATGACCCGATAACCATACCCAGAACTGGTGTGGTGAAAGCAATTGACCGCCTTCCCCTCAGCTCTAGCCCGGGGCCAGATGGAATTAGCACAAAACTCCTGAAAATGACTGCTCACACGTCGGCCGCTCTATTATCACTCATTTTTCAACAATCATTAGACACGAGTAGTATACCAGATGATTGGAAAAACGCGAATGTGAAACCTGTACCTAAGGGAGGGGATAATACTAATCCAAACAATTTCGACCTATTTCCCTAACTTCAGTTTGCTGCAAGATACTCGAACATATTATATTCACCAACGTCATGGCGCATTTAAATGCAAATAATTTACTATTAGAAAACCAACATGGATTCAGATATAAGCGATCATGTCAAAACCAACTGTTTGAATTGGTAACTGGCCTTCACAAATCCATCCACATGTCCCATTACACAGACGCAATATTCATAGACTTTTCTAAAGCCTTTGATCGCGTGCCTCACAACCGATTAATGTTTAAAGTTCAGCAGTTACAACTCAATAACAAAACTACTCTCTGGATAAAAGAATTTTTGACAAACCGGTCTCAATCAGTAAATATTAATCAGTGCATATCCAGCAGCTGCTGTGTTAAGTCGGGTGTCCCACAGGGGTCAGTCTTGGGTCTCCTTCTGTTTCTAATCTATATTAACGATATAGCATCCGGTATTAACTCCTCTTTGCGTCTCTTTGCGGATGACTGCGTTCTTTATAAGCAGATAACTAACATTGATGACGCCATTAGCCTACAGGATGATTTGTCCAAATTAATCGAATGGTGCAATAGATGGCAAATGGAAATCAACGTATCAAAAACCAAACACATGACTTTTTCTACCCTCTTAGATACTCCTTCCAATCAGTATTTTGTTGCCAATGGTCGAATCGAAACAGTCTCCTCATTTAAATATCTGGGTATATTTTTTACTTCCGATCTGAGCTGGAGCACTCACATTGAATACATCACTAACAAGGCCCTTAAAAAACTTGGATTTCTTAAACGCCGCCTTTTTCAAGCGAACAGCAATACCAAACTGCGCGTACATTTCATTTCATTAATAAGATCCACATTAGAATATGCTTCTGTTATCTGGCATCCACACCAAGCGTCCTTTATTAACTCCCTTGAAGCTGTGCAGAACAAAGCTGCAAGATTTATCCTGCGTTCCTACTCTTCTGATACAAGCGTATCTGCTTTGAAACGTTCTCTTGATCTGCCTAATCTGGATACCCGAAGGAAATTTTCGCGCTTGTCGTTTTTTCACTCCCTTTACTACTCTGAGTCATCTTTCAGGTCATCTAATATTTTGCCGGCTCATCACATTTCCCCCCGAACTGATCATGCGCACAAAGTACAGCGCGATTTTTCGCTAGAACCAAAAATACCAGAACTTCCCTTGCTTTATCAATACAGGAATGGAACTTGCTCCCGGCAAGTCTTGTTCATCTGACAGAATCATCTTCCTTTCAAACCGCGTTGCATTCATTTATCACCCAATATAGTGACCAGTAAGCCTTACTCACTGTTTTGTTGAAAAGTGTTTTAAAATGTGCATTTGTTTGCAGTTGAAGTTGTCTATATAGTGTAATCCTGTAACGTGCACAAAGTTTAGAAATGTTTGATTTTATTGTATGTATGCTTTTCTATTTGACTACGGTCGATTTTGATCTTACGGGGTTGCTCTTGCTAGCACCTTATACATAACCCTGTTGCAGTACTAATTATTTGCGTTCATACATGCCCTGTTAAACAAAAAAAGGACAAGAGGAAGAACGATCAATGACTGATGTGCTCTGTATATCACGTCTCGTTCAACGGTGAAATTGTGTTGTGTTTGTTTTTAACCCCTTCCCCTCCTAAGTAATGCCCATAACGGGCCCTTAGGGTACTAAAATAAATAAATAAAAATAAATAAAAACTAACTGATCATTCAGGGTGTGTATTTCTTTGTAGATGATACAATCGTCTGCGAACATGCGCACTGTTGCTTCTATATTTTTTGCTATGTCGTTGATGAAAGAAGGAAAAGAAACGGAGCCAGAACTGTGCCCTGAGGCACACCAGATAAGACGTCAACACATTGTGATGATTGGCCTTCGAAGCGAACGAACTGCTTACGTCCGGACAAATAGTCTTTTAGCCATTTGCTTAGAACGCCGTGCCCGAAAATACTTTGCAACTTATAAACTAGTTTTCGGTGCGACACGCGGTCGAAGGCTTTCGATAGATCCAAGAACAGAATGTCGACCTGACCACGCTTATCAGTCGTTAAAGCTAGGTCATGTACAGTCTCTACTAACTGAGTTACTGTCGACAATCCGCTCCTAAATCCGTGTTGGTTAGGGTCAATTATGAATGGTTTTCAACGAAACTTACGATGTGTTTTAGTATTAAATGCTCTAAGATTTTGCCTGCTGCACAAGTCAGCGAAATCGGACGAAAGTTAGAAGGATTTGATGCATCAGCAGACTTGTGTATTAGAATTATTTTAGCAATTTTCCACTCTTGTGGGACTTCGCATGTTTGTAACGATTTTGAAAAAATCAAGAGTAAGTCTCTAGAAACCCATTCAGCATACCTTCTGAGAAAGGCGTTTGGAAAATTGTCAGGACCACTGGATGTTTTTGTATTGAGACTGAGTAATAGAGACAGAATTCCTGCTTCCGTTATGGAAAGTTCCCTGGTACCTCACCTATGCACTGTGTGGTCACATTATCTGGGATAATGTTATTGTCGATGGTAAATACTGTTTGGAAAAAAATTATTAAACTGAGTAGCCTTGGTTAAGGCTTCCGTTGGCAACAAGTTGTTTCGCTTAGTATCCTTAGATTTGAGGTAGTGCCAAAATTTATGAGGGGCTGTTTTAATGAATTTACTTAACGTGACATCCAAGTACTTTTGCTTAGCCGTTTTCACTGCTGTCTTCATCGTGCGAGACAATTCGGTAATTAGTTTTGAGTAGTGCATATGAGAAGTTCTTTTGTGTCTGAGCTTTCTGAGCCTTGAAATTTTGCGTTTTAAGTGAATAATTTCTCTTGATATCCATGGGCTCGATTTCCGTACGATCTTAATTTTTTGGGGAATGAATTTTACGAGACAGTGGTGAACATTGGTCTTGAAAAGCATCCATAGGTTATTAGTTGACATTTTTTCATCGTTGTGACACCGAAGGAATTCAGGATAAGATTCTTCTAAGTCGAGGACACTGACGTCATCCGCGTTTGTCCAGTGATATATCTTGGTATTTTTCTTTCGGGCCTGTGGCGGGTTATATAGCGTTAAAGAGCATGTGGTTTCTTTGTGATCCGCAATCCCAGTGACTCTTTCCCAAAAAATTGTCTTATCTGGAACACTGTCACTTAAGAAAGTAAGGTCTAATATACTGCTGCTGTTCTGAGTGACTCGTGTTTGGGCGTGTATAATCTGTTAGGTCGAAAGTTAAAAGCAATTTCCAGCAATGCTTCTGCGCAGTACGAATCGGCAGTTCCGTGATCTAGTGTTGCCCAGTTTATTGAAGGTAAGTTGAAGTCGCCCGTGAGTAATATTTTTTTAGTTTTATGAACACAACATTGCATATAATCTACTAGTGCGTGCAGTGTACTGCAATCGGCATTTGGGGGGCGATACATAACTCCGACGAAAAATACAACCCTCCCGACGCTAATCTTACACCACTGCGCTTCAATACCTTCAACGTCAGGCATGGGCATCGTTGGAATATCATCCCTAACTAGAATTGCAACACCACCCCCTCGAGAGCATCTATCCTTGCGCAAAACAATGTAGCCTGGTGGGAAGACATCGCTCCTCGGAATGCGCGACGACAGCCATGTTTCCGTGATTGTGACTACATGCGGGGAATGCTCGAGTAGAAATGCTTCTAATTCTTATGTTTTGTTCACTACGCTTCTTGAATTAGGGTTAATTATAATTAGTTGCTCTGGCTGCTCGGGCTGTTCCCGTTTTTTGGAAAACTCATTTTCTTTCTGTTCATGGGTACTTTGTCGCCACTTTCTTCGTCCCAAACGAACACTTCGTCATTGATTTTAACTTTATCGAAGATCAGTTTGACTTTGTCTTTGTTGTCGCGATTCGACTTGCAACTGTCCCACAGCTGCTTCCGGATATTTACGTACGCTTAGGGAAAAATCTTCGCCGACCGAGATGTTAGATCCTTTAAGTTCGGTGGAATTCTTGAAAATTTTGGATTTGTCTCTAGAATCAAGTAGTTTAAAGATTACAGGCCTGGATTTGTTTTCCTTTTTAGTGCCGAGTCTGTGAATCCTTTCAATTCCGGAGATATTTACCTTAGGCGTATTTTCACTTGGTTTTACACGTATTTCATTTTCAAGGCTTTCTGTAGTCTCTTCGTCTTCTTCGGGAATACCGTAAACGATAAGGTTCGATCGCCTACTTCTGTTTTCGAGGTCGTCGACCTGCCGTGATAGGTTAGTTATGGTTTGTTCCAAACAAACGATTTTGTCTTCTACCTCTACTACCCTACTCTGTATGTTAGACAGAGCATCCATTTTAGCGTGAATAGTTGCCAGAGATTCTGTTGTTGCGTTGTTCTCCTGTTTCATTTGTTTGATATCGGCAGCTATTTTGCGCACTTCATTCATGACTTCTTGAAGAGTGGGGCCGGGGTTGGTTTTGATGTCACCAGACAATAGTAATACATCTTTCAAAAAAAGAACATAACCAGTAACAAGTGAGCACATTTGCCATGGGCACGGCAGCACCACAAGAAAGACATTGCTACTAAGAAAACATTTTCCATATTGCTTTCTCACCTGAACACAAAAGACGAGATAGTTGGTGAGCGTCATGCTCCTTGCGGTGCAGCCGTGCCCAATGCCGATGGTCGATGCGTTGCTCCATTTATACATAGCTGGTATCAGTTGTATCTCGATTGTCGAAGTGAAGCCGTAGGGCGCGCTTTCCAGCCAGTGCATCCCGGTGAGGGCTGCGCCGGACAAGATACGCACATCTTCGGTTTCATCGAAGCCAGCAAGGGGACGATCCCGCAGAGAAACTGGTGTGAAATCCTGGTCGAAGGCGTACTTGGGCAGCAAAGAACCGATGACCTGAACATAAAAGACGAAATGGTTGGTGAGCGTCACGCTCCTTGCGGTGCAGCCGGGCCCAATTAAGGAATTACTAAAGCAGGAATTACTTAAGATAAAGCAGGAATTACTTAAGTTAAAGCAGGAATTACTATCGCTCAGCGGAAAATTCAAAGAGAATGGCATCACTGTAAGTGAAGATTATTCCCTTCAAACACTGCAGGCGCGAAAGAAGCTTGTAGAATTTTCCAAACAGAGGGACGTTTCCTTCAAGTTTCGGTGTAATAAGTTGCTCATAGGGGATAAACGTTACGGTTATAATTTTTCTGACGACAGTGTGTACGAACTTGGCGGTGCCTCTGGGAAATTCGGTAATCAGCAGCTTTCAGATGAACACTTGGTTTCCAGAGCTCCGCTATCAGTTGCAAACTCACCGCAGTAGCGACACGTGAGGGGTGGGGGGCGGTGAACGAAAAATTCGCTGTCTTTTTTTTTCACGAACATAAGAAGTGTCCTATCGAAACGCGATGAACTAAATGCGGCGGCCGACAAATGTGACGCTGACGTTGTGTTGTTACAGAAACGTGGCTTACTTCAAAAATTAACAGCAGAGAATTATTTGACTCTACAAAGCGTTTCAATGTGTATCGTCGCGATAGAGGTGAAATATGCGGCGGTGGTGTACTTGTCGCGGTACCGTTGTTGTTGTTGTTGCGGATAATATTTCTTCGTCTTTTGTGCCTGTTGTGACCTATTTAGAGATCGTATTTGTTGACATTTGCACAACTTATAAAAAGATTATTTTGGTATCAGCTGTCGTCCACCGTACTGCAATCCGGGCTTTGTAAATAGCCTTCACGATGCTGTTAACATAGTCATGGAACGTTTTCCTAATGTACCAGTCTTTTTAGCCGGAGCTTTTACCTACCCAAATATATTTTGGTCCAGTGATGTACCTCAGTTAAGTCCGTTTTCTACTGATAGGTATAATTTTTTGAGCTTTTGTTTTGATTTCAACTTTACGAAAATTGTTACCCAACCAACCCGAATTACACCTACTACTTCGAGCGTTTTAGAGCTCGTGTTAACCAACGTGCCTGGCCTGTTCACGTCTCCACTTTGTTTGCCTCAACTAAGGAATCATTGTTTGCCCCATTTCACTATGGATGTTTGCGTTACTCAGCATGAAAATTATACTTAGCGCATTATAGATTACGCTGCTGCCGAGTTTGATGCCATCAATAGAGAACTTTGTTTATTTCTGGGCAGCTATCTTCATGAATTCGAGGCTCGTTCCGTTATGTCGAACTGGAACTTGTTTAAAGAAAAAGTAACATACCTGACTAAAACGTTTGTTCCCCTTTGTCTAGTCACTAGCAACAAGCATGCTCCCTGGTATAGCCAATATTTGAAAAGGTTAGCTAATAAGAAAGAAAGGCTGTTTCGGTACGCTAAAGTTTCTAACTCACAGGCCAGATGAGATTCTTACTACGTTGCTAATGGGGAATACAGGAGGGCCACAAAAGCAGCAAAGGAAACCTAAGGGTCGTGAATAAACAAGATACTCTCGAAATAACACTTAAAACTTTGGACGGGGTAACCCTTAAAGATGACAGCGCTTTTATACTCCGTGACACCTTCGCAGCGGCGGTGTCGGGTTTCGTCAACAAAGGCTCAAATCCTGTTTATCAACCTAGCGGTTATCTCCCGATGAAAGCAATTCGTTTCACACAGCAGGCGTACAAAAATTAATAGAAAAACTTAGTCTCGTCTTCCGCCGGATTCAACAACATTACTTCCAAGTTTCTTATGAACACTGAAGCCTACAGCTCCATATTCTTAACAAAAATATTTGAGCAATCTCTTGAAGCAGCCTGTCTTCCGGATGATTGGAGTATGGGAAGGAGGATTCCATTCTTTAGGTCAGGTGATAAAGTTTGTGCGGAAAATTACAGACCAGTATCAATCACTTCGATACCATGCAGTATATTAAAACACGTTATTTATTCGCAGCTTGTAAAATTTTTAGAGGGTAATTCTTTCTTTAATAATTCGCAGCATGGATACCGTAAAACCTTTTCCTGTGAAACGCAACTATTCTATTTATCCACGATTTGCATTCTATTCTTGAAAACGGCACACCCATTGACTGTATCTTTTTAGATTTCTCAAAAGCGTTTGATAAGGTACCTCATGATTTACTCACTTTAAAATTACGCAGCCTCAATATAGATCATAACGTCCTCGCGTGGGTGATTGGTTTTCTCAGTAACCGTTCCCAATTTGTAACTGTTAATAACTTTGACTCGCTAAGGGTCCCGTTAGGCTCTAGGTTCCCACAGGGCTCTGTGTTGGAACCATTGCTCTTTCTGGTCTATATAAACGATTTGCCTCTAAACATTACTTCGTCAGTCAGTCTTTTCGCAGATGACTGCGTAATTTATCGGGCAATTAAGGGTCATTCAGACGTTCTAGTATTGCAGGCTGATATGGATCGGGTTCAGAAATGGTATGATACTTGAGGCATGACGTTCAACGTTAACAAAGGCAAGTATAGGCATGTTAACCGCCACAGCACTAGTATCAGGGCGTATGAAATTAATAATGTTCTTCTCGATGCACTGTACTAGTATAAATATTGGGGTATACACGTAACTTCTACATTATCTTGGAAGACACGCATTGAATATATTGCAGCTAAAGCTAATAGCCCGTTAGCCTAACTTCAAAGGAATTTTATTCAGGCACCCGTTTCCTTGAAACTCTTTCTTTACAAAGTATTGGTACGTAGCAAATTAGAATATGCAGCATCTGTTTGGAACCCTGGTCATGACTCGCTTATCTACGAATTAAAACGAGTGCATAATTCGGGAAGCGCGCTTCATTCTTTCCAATTACCATTGCAATTCGAGCGTCACATGAATGCAAACCACACTAGGATTACCCCTACTCTCTCTTCGAAAGGAAAGTGTTTCGGCTGTGTCAATTTCATAAAATTTACTTCACAAGTCCATTACTTGGACATAGAATATTGGCCCAACCAACTTACGTTTCCGCTCGCATTGATCATCGCCATAAAGAAGGACTTCAGTCAGCGCACACCAAGTGTTTTAAGAATTAATTTGTGCCAAACACTTCTGTGTGTTGGAATCATCTTCCTCATGATATTGTTGATATCAAAGATGCTGCTTTATTTAGAGTTGCTGTGACTAATTTTATTTCTACGTAGCCTTAGTTCAACCCTGTAGCAAGCGATGTTACTTGATTGCAATTTTTTTGTTGTTGTATTTTGATTTGTATACTGTACATGTACGTATGTACCCACTCCCCTCTGTAATGCTCTCGGGCCTTGAGGGTAACTGAAAAAAATAAAAATCAATAAAGCATCGTCGCCAGTCTGTTGTTTTGTGCAAAAGCATCAAATTGTGTGTACGTGAGATCAGCTGTTCCACATGACTCTTTTTACGGTCCTTCGCTGTTTTAAGTTTATCGGAATTAAATTTTGGTTGGTTTCTCATCGTCTACCGGATTTTTGCCGATGATAGTATAGTCTTACCGGAAAATTAAGAGTGAGCACAATATCTCCCAACTTAAAAACGAGTTGGTGCGCATTCATGGCTGGTGCACAACGTTGAAAATGTCTTTGAATTTAATAGGTGGCCTAACTTTTGTTTTTTCAAAGAAGAAAAAGAAGATCGAATATCCATACTATATAAATGGTGTGCCAGTTACCACGAAGACAACTTACAAATACCTGGGTGATTTCTTTTCTTCTCACTGCTCATGGAATGTACATGTGGATTATGTTGTCGCGAAAGCTGCGAGAGTGTTAAACTTGATTCAGCGTAACTTATGATGTTTCCATCAGCGACCTAAAGAATGTGCGTATTTGACGTCTCAACGACCAGTCTTAGAATACGCCTGCGCTGTCTGGGATCCAGCTCAGGTATCTCTCAGAGATAATATAAAAAAATACAGAAAAGGGCGACAAGGTTCTTCCTGGGACGGTATGAATGGCGGAAAAGCTGCACCGCTATGAAACAAGAATTGAATTGGGAGCTGCACGTAGAAAAAAATTGCGATTAAAACTTCTATATTTAACATTTTTAATAAAACTGGAATGAACAAGGATGTGTATTTACAGACGCCATATTATATGTCAAAACAAATAGATCGTTTTTTTAAACTAAGGGAATACCGTCCCCGGACTAGAATTTTTGCAAATTCATTTTTTGTCAAATCGATACATGAGTGGAATGGGCTCTCAAATATACAAGTGTCTGCTGGGAATGAAAACTTGTTTTTTCGGAACCTGTAACCCCCCGGCTCTAACGCCTACGGGTGCTGCAGGTATACGTTTATAAAGACTAAAGAATAAAGAATGAATAAGTATAACGTAAACCCGGTATGGTCAAATAAAGCGATAACAAAATAATTAATTTTTTTCTGTTTATCGCTGACTTTTTAACAAGGCTTAACATGTTTTTGTTCTTATGGATACCTGAAGGAAGTGTTTAAAATCTCTTGCAAGATTTTTCTATAACGGCAAACTCATAACAAAAGCAGTGTATTAGGAAATCTGAGTAGTTTTAGAGATTTCTAACTAAATATTTATTTCATTTATACATTGATTTGGCGACACGTAACAATTCATAAGGGCGTGCGGTTCGTTGTTATTGGTGCCCCGTCATCGCTTTTTCGCGGAGTGGTAGACATTTTCGAACTAACGTACGCTCTGTAAGCAATCCCCAGACAGGTGTGACAATATTCCACCAAAAACCCCGCCTCGTGTCCACTGCTCTTGACCACCATCTTAAGACCAGCCGTGGCGAGACGAGGAAAAAGAAGATAAAGATGCGGCGTCAAACACCCTCCCTTCCTAAGTGGTTGGTGTATCCCAAACGGTTCGTCTCTGCATGCCTTCAAATTAACGATGTTCCTAGGCCAGGGATTACCAAGTATATCAATGTCCTGTTTGGTGGCAGGGACATTTTTACATTGTTTATATATCCTTGCTCATCGGAATCGCAAGCCTCACGTTGCCTTGGCCTCGACCATCCACCTCGACCTTGCATCGGCCTCGAACACTCACCCCAGTTCGTCATCAACCCGCGGTTGGAAGTTACGAAAGGCACGTCGGAAATTCCGCCCAAGGCCTTCACCAACCGACAATGACCACGACTAAATGGGTGCCGCAACCTTCGTGAGCTCCATCATGGCCGCCATTTAAATAATGGTAATAGATCCAGCATCGCTGTTACATACGGCTCACCTTATCTGTTCTGCAGCTGCAAATTATATATTCAGTCAGTTTTTCCTTACAAATTGTGGGAAAACAAATCCCGAAAAACAAATTTCACGACTTTTTCTAGCAACCACGACTATTCCTAGCAAGAAGAATTTGTTCAGGTGACACCCTTCAGGAAGTAAAATTGAGTTCACTATTCGTTAGTTCGAATGTCGCGCGCGAACTCTTTGTCTTTCTGCATTCAGACGTCCAGCGTAGCAGCCGATGTTATCCATTCCAATGATATGAATGCCCTACGGACCGACTGAATGATGCGTCAACATTCGGCAAAAATGGCTCGACCTGGAGATTTGAAACTGCAGGCGTATATTTCTCTTGTGGCATGAAAGATCACTGAAGAAAATTTTTAAAAATCTAGCTCCGAAACGCAGGAATAGGGCGAGTCATGTTCCATGAAGTTTGTGAATACGTTGCTCACCTTCCAGACATTGAAGTGGTTTTGCTGATATACAGTAAAATATGTAGGCAATAAATATATCTCCAAAAAGTTTGCAGTTTTCGGCTAACCGACACTGATGTCACGACTGTGCATTTAAGATCAATGTCCGTGTTTTAAAAAATCCTTCTATATATCGGTCTCTGCTTGCTTCATCCACTTGTTTTTCGCTAATGATTTTACTCATACAAATGCAAAAAGCGATGTAGCGGTTTTCACCCTGCGACAATGCTAACACGTAGAAAAAGATTTATTGAGGTTACACTCCACATATGCCGAAAATGCCTCGCATGTGGGGTCAATCCCAAGGCTCAAAGCGGGTTCTCCATGCCTCGAAGTTCAGGGTAAACTCTTTGTTATGCTAAGGGCTCTTTATTGCTCAATTTTTAAAATTTACACTCAGGAGTGTATAAAAATAGCCAACAAATGATTTCACAACTTTTTTATCACCGGCCATTTCAGATATAGAACAGATTATTGTTGATACAGGTAACCCGAGAATATGTCCACAAACTGTTATACTATAGTTTTTATACCACCCATCATATGGGTTAATCAGGATACTAAAAAAATTGCCTGCTTTTACAGATGTCGCACTAAGTACTAAACCCATTGATATATTCAAATATGTTTCTTTGCAAACGGTGGCCAAAGAAATGTCCGAAAACCAATTTCAGAAGTTAGTCTTAAGACGCCTATAAACAAACGAGCACAATTCTTTAAACAAAACTCTCCAGTAAGTAAAATTCAGATTAATTTTGGGGCCTTCGAATATCGTTAGCCATCTCATGGGAATTCCCCTAACCACACGCCTACCTTTGGAGCCCATGTTATTTATTTTGAAATTGTGGGCGATGACTATATATCACACCTAACGAGAGAACATTGCTATTAGTATAGCGGTAAAGTGACAAATCATTGTATTGACATGAAGGATTGGGGAGCGCGGCAGACGCCCTAAGGGCAACGACGACTTCAACCGGCCAAGTTACAAGTTCCTTCTTAAGTTGAGGTCCGAGCAATTGCAAACCTTTATCGACCGCACGGGGGAATTAGCAGGAGTGAATACACCTTCTCTACGAGCAGACATTTTGTGTTGGACTATGGACTTTCACCTACTGCGGCATAGGTAAGCAACCGTTTGAATACATAACTTGGTGAAATTTTTTTCTGCATAGATTCAATAAAAAATTATAGAGGTTTCCCATAGCCCCACGCCTCTGGTGGGAGCCCTTGTAACTAGAGCAAGTGAAAATTCATTATTATAATCAACACCACGGTGACGTAATTGTGACAAGTAAGGAGTGCTTGTGGTATATCTCTTAGTACCGTTAATAAAGAAGGCCCGCCGGGCACCACCGGTTAGTACAGGTACTAAAATATTTATCGGCTTACCTATATTTTTACTGGTGTTTATTTCTCTTTACTTGTGTTAAGTATAAGAGAATGGAGCAGAGAACGGCAAGCGGTGGCAAATTGTGAAGAATGCGGATTTAGTTCTCAGTAAAAAAAGCCGAAAGCTCGAATTCACTTATATTGATCCGGTTACTCTATTCTGTCACTGGAGGGGTACAAGAACTTGTGCGTAACAATACCATCGTTGCGTATCTCTAGAGCACTTATTTTGGGCTTTTCGTTTTTGTTTTTTATGTTTTTCAAACAGAGAATACAAATGGGGTACTACTTTTAAAACAAATAATTACGGAACAATCGGGTTTTCTTTTTCTTTCAGAACCATTTCACGATTAGAGTTTTCTCACGTAAAATGTCCAGATGTACTAAGTGAAACACTTAGCCTATTTTTCTCAAAGGTAATAGGAGCTTCTCACTCGGACGTGTTAAAATTGGTGCATGTGCCAAGCTGATAATCCCGGGGACATTGGGGTTTTCCAGAAACACTATCCGAAATTTATTGTTTGTTTGGAAATGAATCAGTTGCAATGACGGTAAAGAGTATTGATAAGCTAACAGGAAAGAATACTTTATAACAAAAGCCGGTCATTAACTTTTTCGACACACTTGTTTACATGCACTTTCATTAGCGGGCGCAACATTTCGGCTTTTATTCGAGACCAATCAGATCGTTGGGCGTATCTCAGGCAGGAGAATGTTGCTTCGACATCACGGCTTCTATTGGATAGACACAAAAATGTCTGTGCAGCATTTGTAAGCCTGGGGCAGCGAGCGTTGGAGCAATGGAAATACTCAATTGGCTCAAAAGGTGAATCTGTGCGACCAGATTTCAACAAGTACTCTTTAAAAAAGGTGGACGTTCGGCCCTTCATTTTGCAGTATACTACCATGAAAAGGCCCATTCAAGGGTTAATCGGGTCGAACCCCAGTCTCCCGAATCAGGCTCGAGGTGTAAACTTCGGGTAAATCTGGTTTTATTCAAAAACGTACAACCTTACGCATATTCCACCAATTAGTCAATCACCCAAGCTTCGTTTGACATTAGACATGTACAGTACAAATTCCAGAAGTACAGACAACCAATCATTTATGTGGCTCGATGGGGTCTGTGCCCCTATTGTGATAGTACGTCTTTCAGAAATTATAAATTTTGTAAACTAGAAAAAAAGCTGAATGTATATGATATGCTTTTTACAAACGGTATCTTAGCAGCATCCATCAAATGAATCTATTGCCGCCACAAAGCCGTGGGGTTATCACAGTCACCCAAGAAAAACAAAGTTTCTTCTGAACAAAGCAAACGAGGCAATCGGAAATGTCCAGAAAAAAAAACTTTTCTGAACACAAAAATAAAAGCACATTTTAGTAACATGATAGTAGTGTGGGCATGTGTAAAGGCCATGCGCAAATTCAATAAAAAAACTGACAACAAGTGAGGCTGGTTCATACAGTAGAGTGTTCTGTTATATTGACAATGCCCATTGTAATGATTATTTTCCTTGGTATGTTCGGGTGAAAGGAGTCTGCCGTTTTAAAGAATGGCGTGTCTGGGAGCTGGGACAGAGTGAACTTACTTAGTAGAGCAAAAAGGTGTTTTGTCTATTGGAGCAAAACTCTACTACGCTGTACCTTTTCAAGGTTGTAACGACGTCATTGCAATCGTCATTATGAGCACCAGGATCATGATCAGCTGTGCCTGGTAAGCGTCAGCGGTGACACGTGACCCCAGAGATCGACCATGCAGCTTAATGGTAGTCGTCTTCGCCGCTCTTTCTTCTGCCCGGACCTATGCTCTTCAAATAAATATAGGAAGCCGCATCATCTATAGCAACCGATTCCGTTCCCTACATGTGGTGACCCGGGAGTTCCGCACCTCTTACCGGTCCAGCGGCAAACCTATATGGCGTTGAAGGGAGACCCGCCAATACCGGCGTTCGAGTCACGCTACCTGACCGGCTGGTTCTTTAGGTTCGAGGCTGCCCTCTGGCTCAACCACGCCACCATACAGCCTCTGAAGAACTCTATTCTCGGGGAGACGCTGCCGCTAGAGCTCCCCCATGACCTCGCCCTACTGCCGCCCGTGATCACGCACTACGGTTTCGGAAACAACCGCTGTAGGCTGGCAGCAGAGGGGCTACCGGTACAGCCCACGCACGCTTAGCCACCGCCTGCAGCACACGAGGTACTCGCACGGCTTGCACACACTACGCCACCCCACATGGTACCCTCCGTGCACCAAGCATGGCGACATCTCTCCTACCACCGCCGACACCCTCATCTCGTCATCAGCGTGGCAGTCGCACCTTCACCGACAGGACCAAAACCCGGCGACATTACGCGCGCTCACCGAAAACCGCCCAAATCTCCCGCTTCTTCCACACCACACGTTCGCAAGGTGAGGCAAGCAATGTTGTGGGGGCGACCTCACCTCCTCCCTGGAGACTACACCACCACCTACACCCATGGGAAGCCATTCCCCTACACCATCCCATGACCTGTCCACCGCAACGCCTGCCCTTCCATGCCAGCCTGCACGGCAGGCACTGTGGTACACCGATGAGACACACATCGAACGACCCACCATCAGTCGTCGTGATATTGAGTGTACCATCTCGGTAAAAGCAAAGGAGCAGGATGAGTCTCCCTAGCCAGGCGGACTCAGCTGCAACAACAATATGGACGCAACTGCAGTGCCTTGGAGCTACCTGCTTGACAACCACGACACACGAGTGACGGCAGCCTCTGAACGAGTTTAGATGGGTATTCCTGAACTACTGTCACCAGGCATTTTTTACGGGAATAGTAATTCAGAACTTGGATGACGTCATTTGTCATCCTCCTGCTGCTACCTAGCCACTCATGCGCTTGCACCTGGTCCTTCGCCAAACGGCGTCGTGTATTCCGGTCCGAGTCAGGGCAGCTACACGCGAATGCACAAACCTCGCGCACCTTGAACCTGACTCATCATATCAACCGAACCCTTCCGCGGCAGTACGAACGTCACACGCACTGTGGAGGCGACTTTTCCTCCGTTCCCGTCTACAAGAATTCCTTTAATTTCATTTGATTTATTATAACCTTAAGGCCCCGGAGGCATTACATAAGGGGGGATAACAGGGTTTGCAGGAGTGCTGCTGAATAAAACACAAAAAAACAAGAAGGCGAACATGAAAGCCAGAAAATACAAGACAAAAAACAACTTAAACAAAAATTACTTAAAAAAAGAAATGTAATAGTGTAGTCAAGCGAACAGCATTATAAAATAGAAAAGCTGTTTAAGCATCAATAGGACCATCAAACCAGAACAGTAGAATTTTATTGTTAATACATCATGTGCACGTTTTTTCAAGCTTATCTCTATATTTTTCCTTATTGGTGTATGGGGCAATGTCGGCGGGTAAAACGTTTCATACAACAATAGCCTTAAGAAAAAAGGACGAGACGAATGCTAACGTTCCGCCGGTTATCGGTGCAAATGGGCTAGTGTTATTTAAGCGGGGTGATACTCTGTGAGGCGGCCTCAGTAACTTGTCTTCATCCTGGCCGATGGAAGAAATTATGGCGGAGGCATAGGCGAGCAATGACGTGGAGTGATTCAAGGGTAGGTAGGGAGATAGATAGTTTAAGAGCAGTGAGGCTGGCACGATTTGTATATTACAAAATGACAAAGTGTGCAGCGCGGTTTTGAATGGACTAAATTTGTACAGTCAGGTATGCTTGTGATGGATGCTGATGGCTGTTGCATTTTCCAGTTTCGGTCTTGCGAATGTTGAATAGGCTAGCCTTTTTATTTCTTTAGAGGGAAGTTTAGGGTAACGGCTAAAGATACCCGACAGTACGCGAGGCTTCCGAGCAAATGGTTTTACTATACGTTGCCCTAGAAAGTGATGACGTAATGTGCACACCGACGTATTCGCATGATAGGAACGGGCTGATTTTGTTTTGTTTGGTTTTTATTGTTTATTGACCAAACAATGTTCAATAGCGGTCTGTCTTGGGTCCAAGGCAAGATGCGGCACTCAGTCCACCTGACTGGGCTTTCGACACCAGACAGTACACGTTGCAGACCACATGATCGCAACATACTTCAAACCAAACTGCTGGATACTATATCAAACACTACATTTAATAAATATAAAATGTTCAAACGCATTGCAAATTATCAAGCGCATATAATAAAAAGCGAAGACTATCAATCAGGATACGGCCGTATAGGTGAACTAAATTTACCGAATTTTCGGTAAACACATACATCACCAACATGACACATAACCATTAAGGCCCAAGGAAGAACAAGTTCTTTAGGTCTAAAAAATGAAAATGTACAGAAAAATATGATTTTTCGAGTAAATAGGTTTCACTCAGTTTTCTGAAGGCAATCAAGGAGGGTGAACTCTCAAGTGTAGCCAGAAATGATAGATAGCAATTCAGAATGTTCGGAATTTGCCATTTTATTATTTGCATACCATATTTAGTTCTCATTTTATATTTTTACAAAGCTTTTATTTCTGAAATGATATGGTGTTTTCGTATTTGTATATGTATAAAAAAAAGAGCTCAGGATTTGCCTTGAATTCAAGAGAAATGATTTCCAGCAAACGCTGTTCATACAACATTTCTATATGAACTATCATGTACTAGGAAAAGTATGGGAATGTATGATCACGACTAGATAGATTTTGAATGGATCGTGTACCTTTTTTCTGCATTATATATAGTTGTTCTGTATTATTTATGTTATATATATATTTTATGTTCTGTATTAAATATAGTTCTTGACGAGATAAGTGTGTTGCGATTTGTCATATGTCCGTGAAAATGTGAGTGATTTGAATTTTCTAGGCCTAATGGCATGTGCCTTTTTATTGATAATAAATAAATGCTGTCTACGTTCGATTGCAGGTTATACTGATCATCTGCGGCGTAAATGGTTTGGTACAATACGCACGTATCTACAAAGAGGCTTGGGTTTCCCTTATTTTAGTAGGCACGTACTTTATGTATATTAGTGTTTAATCCTGCGGGACACCGGACGATACGCTGGTTAGACAAGACTTGTGCTCATTAGACCCAGGTGAATTACGCGCGTTCGTTTAGGAACTGTTCGATCCATGATATCAGGTTACAAAGGATGCTTAGTGATGATAGCTTAGCTACTAAGTGGTTGGGGCTTACACGATCGCATGATTTACAAAATAAAAAAACCGTTTTCTTGAAGGGTATTACCTATTTCTGTAGTATTTCGTGTATAAGTTCAGCAAGCTGGGTCTGACATGAGAACCGTTTACGAAAGCCGTGATGGTGTGGTGAAAACAAGTATTGATGCAGGGTAGGTCTTAAGCCCGAGGTGAATATGTGTTCGAATAGTTTGGAAGGTATACTGGTTAGGATAATTGGGTGGTAGTTTGTTAGTAGTGACCAAGTACCGGATATAAATAATGGCACTATCTGAAAAACCTTACACTCGCCGGAACGCAATCTTAGTCCAATGACTGTGTGAATATTAAATGTAGAACCAGGATGGAATAATACTCATTGTTTACCCGTCGGGTTGGCTAGAGTGGCTAAGACGTTGCGCTGCTGAGCACGAGGTCGTGGGTTTGATTCCCGACATCGGCGGCCGCTTTTCTGATGGAGGCGAAAAGGAAAACCGCCGTGTGTGCGAGATTTCGGCGCGCGTTAAAGGTCCCCACGTTGGTAAAACTAATCCGGAGCCCTCCATTACGGTGCGCCAGATCGCCTTCGTTGCGTCGGCGCGTTAAACCCTAAAATCAATCAATCAATCAATCAATCAATCAATCAATCAATCAATCAATCAATCAATCAATCAATCAATCAATCAATCAATCAAATCAATCAATCAATCAATCAACCGATCAATCAGTCAGTCAGTCAGTCAATCAATCAATCAATCAATCAATCAATCAATCAATCAATCCTTACTGTTTTTTACAATCTCACTGCAATGTGGTCGCAGCCTGGTGATGATGATTTCTTAAGGTTACGGATCAGGTTGGATATGCCCCCCGGGGTGATCTGAATATCAGGAAATGCGGTGGATAAAAATGAGCGTGGTAATGTGATGGTGTCGGAATTGCATGTAAAAACCGGGGCAAAATTGTTGTTAAGGACTTTTACGGATTGGTTTCTTTCAATCGGTTCCCCTTTAGATCTTGTAAGTTCAAGTTTCTTTGTCCAGGACTTGAGAGAGAGTATTCGCCAAAATTTGCTAGGATTCGTTTTGACGATTGTCCGAAAATCGCAAAAAAAATTTGTTTTTTGTTTTCGTTATTGCATTACGTATTGTGTAGCCCTCGCGTGGTACTTTTCTCATGTGGCTGGCTTGTTTCTGTGATTTGATGATATGTAAAGACGCTTTTTTGGATTAAGAATTTATTTGTGGTGTCGGGTAAACCACTCGTTGTTTAAGTGAGGTGCCATGATTAGCGTTGGAGTGTATTTGATTTGTAATATAGTAAGCTTATTTTTTTGCAGTTCCCTGTTCGCGTGTTTGGGGCTGGTTGAATGTGAGTGTTTGCACTGTTCGTAGAAGCGACAAAGTTCATCATTTATGGCTTCATAGTTGCCTCTTTTGAAATCTGCTATATGTTGTTTTGTTGGTAGTTTCCTTCTTAGTGGCGGAGATACGAAAATATGTAAGAGGTTATGATAACTTAACCCGACAACGATGTGACGCTTAAAAAGTCATCAGGTTGCGTTAATAGAAACTCGAGTACATTGTAACCTCTAGTCGGACAGGGTATGACTTGATGAAGGCTGAAATCGAGTAAGAAATGGGCGAATTGGTTTGCTTCGTTGGATGGAGATCTGTTGGGAACTGAAGGGTCAGGTGAATTCAGATGCGGGAAAATGAAGTGACCAGATACGAAGATAGAAGCGTTGGGAAATGTTTTTTTCAATTCGAGTTGTGTTTTGGCTGAGTAGATAGCAAAACGACTGCTCATTGTGGGTTGGTCTGTAACGTACGCCGAAAATGATTTTTACTGCATGAGAATGAATTCGTACACGTGCTAGCTCAAGTGGTTCATCGTGACCGATGAGCGACGAAGCAATTGTGTTTTTGAGAGCAATGAGATAGCCTCCTCCGCTGCGGCTGAACAGGGTGAAGCTGGGATGTGACGCAAAGACTTCGCGGTCGAGAATGTCAACATGTAGCCACGTTTCGGTTAGAAGGACTATGTTAGCATTGATGTCATCTATGTCATTTATGATGTGATATATTCCCCGCGCGGGGCACCTTGAGCAATCTTGGTGACGGTACTGGCGATACCGCGGACCCCGAGCCCCCAAACATAAGCTGGATCCAACCGTGGCGATGTGTTTATAGGTGGAGGGTTAGAAACCACGAGCGGTGGCCGTCGGAGCCCAGGTCAAGCTCCGGCAGATGGGCTCCCTGTCTGTTCACCAGGCAGGGAGCTCCGGGACCTCTTTGGCTACCAGGGTAAGGTCAAAGAAGAAAGTACCCCCGTCTCCCTGCTTTTATACTATGCTATATGGCATTTTCAAACCCCCCCAAACGTGATCGGTCCCTGAAAAGGGGCCGCACCGAAGTATCTTTTCCTTCATTGCAATCTTTGACATTTCCTGAACCAGACCATTACTCTCAATTTCTTGTCATGGAATCGCTCAATCCAACCCACCCTCTTGCATCTCAGTCAGTCTTCTTGATCGCAAAATATATTGAAGCCATAATAGGAAAATCATAAAAGTGCAAAGAACAAAGGTCTGGTGAACTACTAATCGAGGTAAATGACAAGCAGCAGTCCACGAAGCTTCTAGCTCAGACTAGACTGGCTGATCTAGACATCAGGGTCACACCCAATCGGAGCCTCAACAGCTCGCAAGGTGTGATACGGTACAAACTCTTGCCGTCGCCGAACGACGTGTGCGAAATGCGCGTCGCATGATCATCCGAGCGACAATTGTCCATCCGATACCCTGTCTTGTGTGAACTGCTGGGGGGGGGGGCGCATGCAGCGTACTCCCGCAAGTGTGAAAAATTTCAAATGGAAAAAAGATAATTAACATCAAGGTCACGGAGAAATCACCTTCCCGAGGCGGGGAAAAGAGGTTCGCCTCTTTCCCTCTGGGGAGGTATGCAGACGCGGCTCGCCGGGGGGCGGAGCGGCGTCTGGTTTCCACAGGGACCCAGTTCAGCGAGTCTGACCTGGTCCCGCCCCCGCCCCCCGCTGGGTTGCCTCACGCAGCCCAACCCGGCACCACGCCGCTTGCAGAGGCCGCAGCGCTTGTGGTGCAAACCACTTCTGTCAAGACCGGTGCCGCTCCCGCCTCTGTCTCCACGTCCTCCAGTCCGTTGGAGGGTACCGATGTGATGGACACCACGGGCCCCGCACCGGCTCCCACCGTCACCGCACCGCCCGTGCCACCTCTGGTGCCCCGGACGCCCTCGGCGGTGGCGGCTCAAACGAAGGGCTCCCGAGGGGGGGCCAAGTCCGGGGGGCCCGGTCCGTCGGGCACCCCTCGGACATCCGACGACGAGATGGATGTCGGGCCGTTCCTGCCTGCAACGCAGCGCAAGGAGCGGCCACCGACTTCCAAGCCTACAGACAGGCCTAAAAACCCTAATCCCAGAGTAACAGCCCCGAAAGAGGACACATGAACACACACACACACTCCATTCATTCTTAAACGTAAATAATGGAAACAGAAAACATCATTCAATGAAACTGCAGAGGCGTCCTTAAAAATCTTGATGATGTGTATGATATCCTGCATGCCAATCAGCCAAGTCTCATGTGTCTCTAAGAGAGTCACCTCAATTCCAAACAGACAAATTTCTTAAATAGGTACATGATATTCAGAAAGGACAGGGTTGGCTGCACACATTCTTCAGGAGGTGTGGCAATTGTCGCCCGGAAATCCTTAGCCTGCCACCCTGTCACTCTGAACACTGTCCTCGAGGCTGTAGCAATTCGAACCATAATATTTAATAGGTTGGTAACGGTGTGCTCCATTTACATTCCTCCTGATCATGCACTTTTGAGCTCTGATTTCGAGGCGCTGGTCGACCAGCTGCCCGAACCGTACATCCTAACAGGCGACCTTAATGCGCACAACTCTCTTTGGGGCTCCTCCAGAACGGATGCCCGAGGTCGCCTGATAGAGAAATTTCTTACATCTTCAGGAGCATGCCTTTTCAACAAAAAACACCCTACATACCCTAACTTAGGACATAATACGTACTCACATCTCGACTTGGCTATTGGTTCTGCAATTCTCTTTCCATGTCTTGAGTGGGGCGTGGGCGCGGACCCATATGGTAGTGACCACTTCCCCACATCCCTAACATATATAGGTAAAGGCCCATGCAGTCCATCTTCCCATAACAGGTTTAATGAATCAAAAGCAAACTGGAGTACATTCACAGAAACATCTAAACTACACCACACAACCATAAAACACCTACACGTTGAAGAAGCAGCCCAACTCGTCACGGCGCACATAGTCGACGCCGCCGAAAAGTCCATGGCCCAGGCCTCCAGTGCGTCCCGCAACCCAAGGAGGCCCTGGTGGAACGAGGACTGCAGGCGGGCGCGAGAGGCCCAGAACAAGGCGTGGGGTATCCTTCGTCGGTACCCCACGTCGGGAAACCTCCTCTTGTTCAAACGGGCCAAGGCATTAGGAAAACGTGTGCGCCGTGAGGCAAAACGAGAGAGTTGGCGTACATTCATAACATCAATAAACTCCTACACAGACACACGGAAAGTATGGACACGTATACGCAAACACAAAGGACAACAGACACACAGCCTGCCCCTGGTCAGTACAACAGGGGACACTCTGGAAGACCAGGCTGACACACTCGCACAACACTTTCCAACATGTGTCCAGTTGAGCACACTACACGAACACTTTCCTGAAACATAAAGCCTCTTGTGAAAAGAAGTCCCTACACGACAACAACAAATCACAGACTTCGTACAACTCCCTGTTTTCACTACATGAGCTGAGGGCTGCTCTGAGCACGTGTAAACCCTCAGCTCCAGGCCCAGACAACATTACATATACAATGATACAGAACTTACACACAGACACTCTTGTAACTCTTCTTCACCTTTTCAACAAGATATGGCTTTCGGGGCACATTCCAAAGTCTTGGAGGGATGCCATAGTTGTAGCATTCTTGAAAGAAGGGAAGGACCCTTTCCCTTCCCCCGCTAGCTATCGACCCATTGCCCTGACCAGCTGCCTGCGCAAGCTTCTCGAGAAGGTGATAAACCGGAGGCTCGTGTACTTTTGGAGTATAACGGCCTTCTCGAGAGCTGCCAGGCAGGCATCAGGGCGGGGCGATCCACGAATGATCAACTTGTGGCACTTGAGTCGTATATTATGGATGCCTTCGTGCATAAACAGTTCTGTTTAACAGTGTTTTTCGACCTAGAAAAGGCCTATGACACCGCTTGGTGTTATGGGATCCTTACTGACCTGAAGTCAGTCGGTGTTTCTGGTAATATGTTTAACACCCTTGCTAGCTATTTGTCGGAGAGAACCTTTCGCCTCAGAGTTGGTTCTGCACTGTCAAAGGTACACGTGCAAGAAAATGGCGTGCCGCAAGGCGGAAATCTAAGCTGCACTCTCTTCATAGTAAAAATGAACTCCCTTGGGAAGGCACTGCCGCCTACAATTTCTTACTCCATGTATGTAGATGACGTGCAGATATCTTTTAAATCATGTAATATGTCCATCTGCGAACGTCAAGTCCAGCTCGGCGTCAAAAAGCTTGCCGGCTGTGCAGACAAGAATGGTTTTAAAATTAATCCCGGAAAGATCTCTTGTGCTGTATTCTCCAGGAAGCGTGGGGTCCACCCGGACCCAGACATCACTCTTGCGAATGTGCCAATTCCTGTGAACAAGGAGCACAAGTTTTTAGGCATTTTATTCGATGAAAAACTTACATTCATTCCTCATGTCAAACAGCTCAAATGTAAATGCCTAAAGGCAATGAATATTCTTAAGGTTCTCTCACATCAATCTTATGGGGCCGACAAACAACTCCTGCTGCACCTGTACACAGCGTTGGTGGGGTCCCGGCTCGACTACGGCAGTGTCGTGTATGGGTCGGCGACAAAAGACCGCACTGAGAATGCTCGACCCAGTGCTGCATCTTGGCCTTCGCCTCTCATGCGGCGCTTTCCGCACTAGCCCTGTCGAAAGCCTTTATGTCGAGTGCGACAAGTGGTGTCTAGGGCATCAGCGGGAGTATGTTGACCTGCTGTATGCATCTAAGATTGTGTCCCTTACCAACCATCCTTTTAATCCCATCATAAACAATACATCAAACTTGCAACTCTTTTTAAACAGGCCATCCGTTTCTTACCTTTCTCTCTCAGAGTTAGGGAGGAGGCTTCTTTCACTCACGGTCCCTCTTTCAGACACGCACAAGACACCCATTCAAATTTCATTCGCACCATGGCATCTTCGTCCTGTATCATGCGACCTGTCATTCACTCTTGTAGAAAAAAATAGGGTACCCAAGGGAAAGCAATTCTGCAGCACTTCCTGTTCCTGCAGGACAAGTACCGGTGCGCAGAATTCTATAGCGACGCGTCGAAAACTGGTTCTACGGTATCTTGTGCAGCGCACGGACCAAATTTTAGAGTAAACAAAACAATGAATTTTCATAACAGTATTTACACGGCAGAAGCATATGGCATTTTACGCGTTACAAACCGCATCATCAAACATAAAATTCCCAAGTCCATTGTGTACACAGACTCTCAAAGCGTTGTACAGGCACTGTCATTAGGAAGGTCATCTAAAAACTATGTCATAAATGATCTTTTCAAGGTACTAATGTCTGCATATGCCTCAAATCTTGAAATAACTATATGCTGGGTACCAGGGCATTGTGGGATCCCTGGCAATGAGGCCGCAGACCAAATGGCTGGTGATGCTGCTCTCGTGACTACAGTTGACGTTACAACAGTACCTTACACCGACCTAAAGACACACATCACACGACAGCTTCGTAACACATGGCAATTACACTGGAGTCAACAAACAGACAACAAACTACACATAATAAAACCACAACTTGGACGCTACATAACTGACTCACACAACAGATACACTGAAGTCGCCCTGGCTAGGATGCGGATAGGCCACACACATGCGACGCACTCCCACCTGCTCACTGGAACTTCGGGACCCACGTGTAGCAGGTGTGGAAAGGGCCTATCCGTAGTCCACATACTAATCACATGCAAGGCACTTGACATAACACGACACAAACATTTCCCTGAATTATACAGACAACACATTCCTTTGCACCCATCATACTTTTAGCCGACGAACCAATGTTTTCTAGTCAACGTGTTTTTAAGTTTTCAGCTGAGGTAAACTTTCTGCAGCTCTTGTCATATCATGTGTAATCACCCTGGCCCTATACACCAGCCATCTCATTGTCTTTTGTTTTGCATCACCTTTACTTTTAGTCACATGTTTTAGTATGTACGGTCTCATCATAATTCAGTAACTTCTTCTTTGGCGCTCTTTGCCCATAGTCGGCCTTGCACCAATAAAACCCAACTATCATCATCATCATGTCATATATTTATTCAAGTCCGGAAATTATTCAGCATCTTCCACGTGACTGGCCTACTTTGACCCAATATAAGCGGTGTCACTTCAAGCCACCAAGACGGTAAATCGCTCATCAGTCGCCAATCCTTAAACGAACACGGCGGCGATTGCGCCACTTACGCTGCACACGTGGTCGTTCTCCGCACAAAGACAAAGGTGTCTACATGGTGGAGCCACCGAATACTCGTACGCCAAGTCTTCATGGTATCTTGCAGATTTTGTGGCTCCGACAGTGCACTCAAACATTCAGGGGTATCACTGTCATCTCTGTGTGAGGCTAGCAGCTTTCGCTCCATCCAACGCTAGTTCCCGCCTGCGACCACTGCGCCACTGCCAGGCAAGGCCCCCCGAGTAAAATCCACTCACCGGACGCCCTCCCTGAACTGACTAGGGCAGTATAAGGACATTGACCGAGGACAAATCTTACGGATCAACGGTGTTGTACAGACCTGTACCTAATTGTTTTTGTTCTGCCCAACATCCGTCCTCTATTTCCTGAATCGCGGTACACGCTCAGAGAGCGGTGTAGCGACCCCATCGTCATCGTTAGCATGAGCGGCAGAAGAATCATCAGTTGTGCCTGGCCAGCATCAGCAGTGACACGCGACGCGACGGTTCGAACACGGGTGCGTTCCATGGGCGGTCGCATGCCATCGCCGCTCGACAGTTCCGGCCGGGGCTTGCATACCAACAATAAATGTACGAGCGCCACAGCATCACCGAGTCCACGGCTCCCTTTCCTACAAGGTCTCTGAAAGAGTTTAGAAGCCGTCGCGCAAGCTGTGTCTTTTTTTCTTGTGGCATGGTTGGTCCCGTGTCCTTCGCTGCGGTACCACGTAAATAGGTGCCGGTTAAAAGGCTGCTTCACCTGCATCTCAACGCCCAAAGGCGGCCATCTATAACGACAGTCGTGGTTGGGTCGTAGATTGATGCTCAGCACACGCGAACCGCGGTACTAGGCGAGGTTAACGACTCATATGTGAAACTACGACTGGTTAAGTTGACAGGAAAGAATAGATGAAAAACACACGATGCACGCACACGAAAGCGCAGTTTACCGGCGGGTTCGCCGGCACTTGGGCTCTCATTTTCGTCGTCAATGGCACGCCAGCTGGGCTCTCTGCGTACCTTTTAGTGCAATTGAAACGATGAATTCAGTCTTGAAATAGAAATACCTAGATGGCCGGCGGCGAAATCACAAGTCAAGGAAGCTTCCAGGATACAATCTGTACGAGACCTTTACCTTTCGTCGGAATAACTAATTTGATGTGTATCAAATCTGAGCATTTTTTGCCATTTGGTACAGATTAGCACCGTGTCCTTGTACAGATGCCTATTTTTCCGGACGACAAGAGATGTAAAAGGAAGAGAGCTAGGTTCATCTTCAGCAAAATTTGAAATTGCATGCGCAGCTCATTTTTAATATTTTGAAGATTGTTACGTATGTAAACGAGGTGTTTCCCTGAGCTATGATAAAGTAGCTAAAACGATGAAGAAATTCGAAATTGTGAATTAGGAATTTCATATTTTCTGGTAGCGGGGTGATGCAAAACAGGTATTGCGGCAAAATCTGCTGTCGTGTTATAAAAAATATTAATTCCGCGAATTTGAAAACTTGATAACCAGAGTGGTCGATTAACCTCTGTTAGTAACCGGTTTTCTGTTTTATTTACGTAATTAAAATTGACAGCAGTGGAACAAGGTATTGTTCCTGGCCTTACGCACATTCTTTACTTCACATGTTTGTGCGATTGAAAGGTTTTCTTTGCGTTTCCTTGTTCGTTACACTGTCGTTGGCGGCATATTGTTGCATTGTCGCTTGCTGCCACTGATCCTGTTGAGTATATGTGCACCGCATTGCCAATTTCTGCGCAATTGTTCTCTTGCTGAGCAGAACAAAAATTTCTTGAGCTTAAAGCCAGACTTGATGAGTTCTCTGACGAAGTGATTTACGCTTTCTTTAACAAGTGCATCGTCAAAGCTGAGGTTTTTGGTTTGAACTTTTCTGAAATAAAAAAAAAGAGTACACAGCCTACAAGCTAGCAATAAGCGCATGATTGGCCTCGTTGAAGATTTGCGCAATAATAACGTCTCTCTGGCTGGGTGGAACAAGGTTATAAAGGCAGAAAATGCGGCGCTATCTCAAAAAGTTGCGCATGTGGCGCAGTATTCGTGGAAAAACAATCTCGAGAGCAAAAAAATTCCGCTAACGAAAAAGGAAGAGTGCGCAACTGTCATGCAGAGAATGGGTGATGGAATTGTTTGCGAACTGGCACCCTCCGATCTCGATGTTTACTTTTTTTCGACCGTGAAGGCTGGTACAAAGAATCTGCTTGATCGCTTCTCCTCCAGGTCGAAAAAGGCCCAGTGCCCAAAGAAGGCGTGGAAGGCTAATTGTGCCATTAAGAATTCGGACTGCGTGCAAAGGCTGATAGCCCTGTCTATATTAACGGGCACCTCACCCCCGAAACAAGGCACTGTTTTCTAAAGCGCTTTCTCTAAAAAAGGCAAGCAACTGAACGTTCTTATGGAACGACAACTGTAAAATCAAATCGAGGAGGACTACTGAAAGCAAGGTGCTCCGCATCAGCTGCGAGGCTGACTTATTTAAAATCAGCGAGATAACCCCATCCAATCTGTATTTCTCCCTTTGTTGCCCTTAAACGTAACAGCTCGTGACAACCTACTTCTCAAAAGGACCAACTCATTAGCTTGCTTTCGCGTGTATCCCTCTCTGATATTTATAGTAATGCAAGAAGCATCCGTAGATATTTTGACGACATAGAGCACCTCCTCTCAGCTCTTTTTATTTCCTTTTTCGCTTATCAGTATATCTGAAACTTGCGTTTGTGATGACGAAAAAAATTGTTTTTTCTTCTTTTCCTACAAATCTGAAACTGACATGGAGCTAGTAGCAATCATGGAGGTGTAGCCCTTTACATTAACACTGACCCCAAGGATAGACATCGACATGACTTCGAGCCAAATGTATGATGATGATGATGGTTGGGTTTTTTGGCGCAAGGCCAGCTGGGGCAAAGAGCGCCAAGAAAAAATTACAGAAGAGAAAACAGTGGCTACCAAAATGTGTAAGCCATAATAACAGTAAAGTCAAATAAAACCAATGGACATAGGTGGTGTATAGGGCCAGTGTTGATTACGCATGTTAGGATATGAGGTTTAAAAAGTTAACATCAGAGAAATATTTAAAAACCCGTTGCACAGAGACGATGGCATTGTCACCCAAAAACAAGGACGGGTGTTGCGGAATGTGTTGTCTGTATAGTTTCTTGAAGTGTCTGTGTCTTGTTGTGTCGAGTGCCTGGTATGTAATTAAGATGTGGACTACGGATAGACCCTCCCCACACCTGCTACACATGGGTCTTGGAGAGCCAGTGAGCAGGTGTGAGTGTGTTGCATGTGTGTGGCCTATCCGCAACCTAGCTAAGGTAACTTCAATGTATCTGTTGTGTGAGTCGGTAGTGTATGCTCGCAAGTGTGGTTTTATTACGTGAAACTTGTTATCTGTCTGTTCACTCCAGTGTGTTTGCCATGCGTTGCGAAGTTGGTGTCTAATGTGTGGCTTCATGTCTGTGTACGGCACTATTGCTATGTCCACTGTATTCAAGAGTGTACCAGCAGTGGCCAGTTGATCTGCGGTTTTATTCCTGGCTATTCCACAGTGGCCAGGATCCAAACATATTGTTATTCCAAGACTTGAGGCGCATGTCGACATAAAGGCCTTAAAAACAAGATTGATTACGTAATTTATTGAGCGTTTTCTTGAGAAAAGTGCACGTACAACACTAAGAGAATCTGTAAACACTACGGACTTTGAAATTTGATGTTGAACGACGTGATGTAAAACAAGTAAAATGCCATGTGCTTCAGCCGTCAAAATGCTGTTGTGGGAGTTCATTCTTTTACACACCTTGCGGGTCGGCTCATGCGCAGCACAAGACACAGCCGTAGCTGTCTTTGATGCGTCACAGTAATACTCAGCGCATTGATACTTCTCCTTCAGGAAGAGGAAATGCTGAATAATGGCTACCCTTGGTGACCTGCTTTTGTCAAATTGCAGAAAGGACAAGTCACAACAAACTGCCCGGAGTTGCCACGGCGCAATCAAATCAGTAATGGGTGTGTTGTGGATGTGTGAAAATGACACAGCCAGTTCAGAAGCTTCTGCTCTCACTCTGAGAAGGAACGGCATGGAAATAGATTGACGATTTGCAAAAAAGCTGCTATGATGACGCATCATGAATGGTTGAATCAAAAGGATGATTAGTCATAGACATGATTTAAGAGGCATACAACAAATTAGTGTATGTCCTCTGGTAATAAAGGGACCATTTGTGACACTCTGCATAGAGGCTTTCAACGGGGCTAGTGCGAAAGGCACCACAAGCAAGACGAAGCCCCAAATGAAGCACCGGGTCAAGCAGTTTTAGCGCCGTCTTCGTCGCGGACCCATAAACAACACTGCCATAATCCAAGCGAGATCCTATCACTGCAGTAGGAGCTGCTTGTCGCAGGAGGAGCTGCTTGTCAGCACCATAAGATTGGTGTGACAGGACTTTAAGAATGTTCATTGTTTTTAGGCATTTGTGTTTAAGGTGTTTCAAGTGAGGGATAAATGTGAGTTTACTGTCGAATGTTATTCCCAAAAACTTCTGTTCCCCTCTGACTGGGATGACTACACCATTATTAGAGATATCAGGGTCCGCATGAATTCGGCAATTCCGTGAGGACACAACACAACTACTTTTACAGGATTCAGTTTAAAACCGTTTGTGTCCGCCCAGCCAGCAAGTTTGTTCACCCCAAGCTGGACTTGGCGTTCACAAATTGAGAAGTTACACGACTTAAAAGATATTTGGACGTTATCTACATATACAGAACAGGAAATGATTGGTGGCAATGCCTTCCGGAGCAAGTTCATCTTAACAATGAATAGTGTGCAGCTCAGGACACCGCCTTGAGAAACGCCATTTTCCTGCACATATACATTGAAAAGTACACTGCCAACCCTCACTCGAAAGGTCCTTTCCGACATGTAGCTAGCGAGGGTGTTCAGCATGTTGCCGGAGACACCAAACGAATTGAGATCTCTCAAGATGCCATACCGCCAGGCAGTGTCATAGGCCTTTTCCATATCAAAGAAGACTGTTGTGCAAAACTCATTATGAATAAAGGCATCTTTTACATACGATTTCAACGCAACCAGTTGATCGTTCGTGGATCCCCAGCCCTGAAGCCAGCCTGGCAGCTGTCGAGAAGACCATTGTACTCTAAGTACATGAGTCTCCTATTGATCATCTTCTCGAACAGCTTATACAAGCAGCTTGTGAGGGCGATGAGACGATAACTTGCGGGAGAGGAAGAGTCCTTCTCCTCTTTCAGAAAGGCAACTACGATGGCCTCCCCCCATGACCTTGGGAGGTGCCCCGAAAGAAATATTTTGTTGTAGAGGTGAAGGAGGGTTTCAAGTGTCTCTGTGTGCAAGTGTTGAATCATAGTGTATGTAATGTTGTCTGCGCCTGGAGCTAAGGTTTACAAGTACTAAGTGCGTACTCCAGCTCATGCAGTGAGAAGGGGGTGTTTTAAGATGACGTCGTCTTATTAGTGTCTCGCAAGGACTTCTTCTCACAGGATGTTTCGTGTTTTATGCAAGAGTCGGTGTAGTGCACTGAACTGGACACATCTTGGAAGTGTTGTGCGAGTGTGTTAGCCTGTTGTACTAACCAGGGGCAGGCTGTGTGTCTGTTGTCATTTTAGTTTACGTATTCGGATCCATACTTTTCGCGTGTCAGTGTATGAGTTGATGGAAGTGAGGAAGGTGCGCCAACTCTCCGTTTTCGCCTCACGACGCACTCGCTTCCCAAAAGCCTTTGCCTGTTTAAAAGAAATGAGGTTATCTGACGTGGGATACCGGCGCAGGACACCCCACGCCTTGTTCTGGGCCTCTCGCGCCCGCCTACAGTCCTCATTCCACCACGGCCTCCTTTGGTGGCGCGGAGCGCTGGAGGCGTGGGGAATTGACTTTTCGGCAACGTCGCGGATGTGCGCCGTGACGAGTTGGGATGCTTCCTCCACGAGTAGGTGTTCTATGGTTGTGTGGTGTAGTTTAGATGTTTCTGCATATATACTCCAGTTTGCTTTTCATTCATTAAACCTCTTCTGGGAAGATGGACTGCATGGGCCTTTACATATGTATGTTAAGGAAGTGGGGAAATGGTCAATACCATATGGGTCAGTGCCCACGCCCCACTCAAGACATGGAAAGAGAATTGCAGAACCAGTAGCCAAGTCGAGATGCGAGTATGTATTATGTCCTAAGTTATAGTATGTAGGCTGATTTTTGTTGAAAAGGCATGCTCCTGAAGATGTAAGAAATTTCTCTATCAGGTGACCTCGGGCATCCGTTCTGGAGGAGCCCCAAAGGGAGTTGTGCGCATTAAGGTAACCTGTTACGATGTATGGTTCGGCCAGCTGGTCAAACAGCGCCTCGAAGTCAGAGCTGGAAAGTGCGTAATAAGGACGAATGTAAATTGAGCCTAGCGTTATCAACCTATTAAAAATTATCGTGCGTATTGCTACAGCCTTAAGGACAGTGTTCAGAGTAACAGGGTGGCAGGCTAAGGATTTCTGGGCGACAATTGCCACACCTCCTGAAGAGTGTGCGCAGCCAACCATGTCCTTTCTGAATACCATGTACCTATTTAAGAAATTTGTTTGTTTAGAATTGAGGTGGGTTTCCTGGAGACACATGATACTTGGCTCATTGGCATGCAGCATCTCATACACATCGTCAAGATTTTTAAGGAGGCCACTGCAGTTCCATTGGATGATGTTTTCAGTTCCAATTATTTAAATTTAAGTATAACTGGAGTGTGTGTGTGTTTTTGTTTATGTGTCGTCTTTCGGGGCTGTTATTCTAGGATTTCTAGGCCTTTCTGGCGGTTTGGATGTCGGAGGCCGCTCCTTGCGTTGCGTTGCAGGCAGGAACGGCGTGACATCCATCTCCTCGTCGGATGCCAGAATGGTGCCCAGCTGACCAGGCCCCTCGGACTTGGCCCCCTTTCGGGAGCCCTTCGTTTGAGCCGCCACCGCCGAGGGCGTCCGGGCCACCAAATGTGGCAACGGGAGGTGCGGTGGCGGTGGGAGCCGATGCGGGGCCCCCGGTGTCCATCCGGTCGGCACTCTCCAACGCACTGGAGGTCGGGGAGGCAGAGGCGGGACCCGCACCGGTCTCTAAAGAAGAGGTTGTCACCACAACCGCTGCTGCCTCAGCAAGTGGCGTGGCGACGGATTGGGCTGCCTGAGCCACCAAAGGGGGGGACAGGCGAGGGACCAGGTCAAACTCGCTGAACTGCGTCCCTGTGGACATCCAGACGCCGCTCCGGCCCCCGGCGAGCCGCGTCGGCGTACCTCCCCAGGAAAAGAGGCGCACCTGTTTCACTCCTCTGGGAAGGTGATGTTCTCAGTGACCTTCACATTAATGATCGCCTTCTCCTGCTTAAACTTCTCGCACTTTCGAGAGTAGGTGTCATGGGGTCCCTGGCAGTTGGCGCAGGTGAGGGTTCATGATGGACAATTATCAGAGCTGAGCGCACTTTGCGCAGGTCAGACGACCACGGCAGGAGTTGGTTCCGTGCCCGAACCGCTGGAACCTAAAGCAGCGGCGCAGGTTTGGAATGTAGGGCCGGACATTACAATGTACAAAACCTGCATTGACGTACTCTGGGAGTGTGGACCGGTCAAAAGTAAGGATAATGTGCTTGGTCGAAACTACTTTGTCATCACTCCTCATTATTATGCCCCTCACAGCTGTCACGCCCTGATTTCTCAGGCCCTCCAGCAGGTCAGCATCTGTCTCATTCATCAGGTCTAGTTCGGAGATGACACCTTGAGTACTGTTCAGGCTCCGGTGGGGTCTCACCCTGATTTCAAGATTGGCTATGCGAGTTTGTTCAAGGAGGATCTTGGAATGGTTTTGGTTGTGCACTTCAACCAGGATTTCTCCAGTTCTTTGTTTGTTGGCTTTATATTCGTCACCAATGATGCCTTCCAAACATTTCGATATTAGGAACACGGGCTGTGATCCAAGGGGCTTTTCTTTTAAACTGGATTCCAACACCAAAAAACGGGGGTAGTTATCAGGCTTTGGAAGAGTGAGAGTTGGGAGTGGCGGAAATGAACCTTTGGTGCGGCCCCTTTTCAGGGGCCGATCATGTTTGGGGGGGCTTTACGATTTACCATATGGCATGTAAATGAAGCAGGGGACGGGGGTACTTTATTCTCAAACCTTACCCTGATAGCCTGAGAGGTCCCGGAGCTAACTGCCTGGTAAACAGACAGGGAGCCCATCCGCCGTAGCTTGACCTGGGCTCCGACGGCCACCGTTTGAGGTTTCTGCCCTTCACCTTAAAACTCGTTACCACGGTCGGCTACAGCGTGAGTATGGGGGCTCGGGGTCCGCGGTGTCGCCAACACCGTCACCAAGATTGCTCAAGGTGCCCCGTGCGGGGTCGAGCCAAATGTAACTGACCGCAAAAGGGTCTGGGTACAACCCAACCATGATCTTCTCAATACAGACAATAAGAATTTCACCTTTGGTTGTGTTTATGGATCTTCATCCTCGTCCGCCAATAATTTCTGTGAATCCATTTATTAGGTTTTGCATAAATTAGCTCTTGATGACAAAAATGTTTGATTATAGGTACTTTCAATGTAAATTAACTTCACTTCTATTGCCTAGCTCTTTGAATTACAGCAGCATTTTTCAAAGTTTTGGATATGAGTGCTTATTCTCCCTTCCCACTCGCTGCAATATTGGTGGCAGCACCCTAATTGATCATGCTCTTTCTAATCTGTCACCTGCACCCGACGCAGATGCTTTTATTGTCCACAATACTGATCATTACCCGATTTTCCTGCCCTTCACAATGAACGCCAGTCCAACCTGCAAATCCTTTATCAGAGATGTTTTAGAAAAGGAATCATGCTTCGACGCTGTAATGCGCATTAATTGGCCCTCAATGATACCCGTAGACGACCCCAAAATTGCCTTTTCTGGGTTTTTTCTATTTTGTTGGCCCACATTCAACGTCATACACAGAGTCGTAAATGTAAAAAAGTATATGCCAGCCCTCACAACCCTTGGATTGCTGAAAAATATTGAAAGAGCCAAGAGCTAAAGAGAACCTTTATAAAAAAATAAAACGGAAGCCTTTGAATTTTCAATTACTTGCCCGTTTCAAAAGATGCAGTAACGTACTAAAAATACGGCTGACAAACGCTGAAAGGATGTATTATGAACGAACAATTGAAGATGCTGGCTGAAATGGTAAAAAAATGAGACATCATTACTCATCCTTGAACATGAACGAAAGGCAGTCTAGCATAACTACCATTCAGTATACCAGCGTTCCGCATGACAGAAATATAGAGATTGCCGAGGCCTTCAGTAATTTTTTTACTCATCACATCTCCGGTGGTGATTGCGATTTATCTTTAACACGTCTTCCCCAATCCTTCTTTTTATTTCCGACCACATTTCGTGAAGTTTTTAATGTTAGTCACAACCTGACAACCAGTGCTGGTATTGATGGTATTCACCCCATCCACAATAAAATGATTCCGCACGCTGGTTTTGTATATCATGGCTACCATTATCAACCTAGCTTTCAAAACTGCCATTTTTTCTGTCGAACTGAAAACGGGTAAAATCGTTCCTGCCTTTAAAGAACGTGACCCTGCGCTAATAACCAACTATCGGCCGATATCCATGCTAGCATTTCTTGGTGAAGTATTCGAAAAGTTGTGAAAATTCGCCTGGCGAATAACCCTAATATGTTCAGATTCTGTCATTTTCGCAATTTGGGTTTCGTGCAGCATATGCCACTGAACTCGCTTTGTTATCTTTAACTGATAAACTGAAGAAGGATTCATGAAGGCTACTACGCAGGCTCTGTATCTGTTGACCTCACTAAAGCCTTCGACACTACCAACCACCATATTCGTTTTATGAAGCTTGAAGCAAGAGGAGTAAAACTGGTCCCGCACTATTATCAGTAAAAAAATTACTGCACCGAAGTGAGGTTGTTGGTGTGTCAGGTTATAACTCTAGGCCCAAAGTAGCAAGTATAGTTACACCCCAAGGTTTTATTCTCGGCCCACTTCTTTTCATATTGTGCTAAAACGATCTGCCAACGTCGCTTATTGCTTCAGAATGCTTACTTTGTACAGATGATACAACCATTTTCACTGCTAAAAGCCTCCAATCTCTGACAGAAATCTAAGCATTGACCTAGCCGGCTTGGCAGCTTGGTGCTCTTATTTTAAATTACCGATTAATCCCGCTAAAAAAGGTTCGTTGTCTTTTACTCTTACTAACGTGTACAACACTATATTCACCAAGTAATTCTGAATATATTTGCAGTCGAAGCAGTAGAAGAGGCTGCTTTTTTGGGGAAAGGTTGGATCGCCACTGCAAATTTTGCTCACGTTTCCGACCTCTGAAGAAAAACTGCGGACGGCATACGTGTTTTGATTAGGTCCTGGTTTTGATTTTCTCTGCATACATTACTTTCGTTTTACTCTAGTACAATTTTATTTATTCGAATATTAATTACTGTATTTTACCTTGGGGCAATACCTACAGCACCCACCTTGCCTCCCTTCAAACTATCCAAAACCAGTCTTTTCTAATACTATCCCGCAGTTCTTACCTCATCGGCCCCAGAGCGCCCCTTCTTGACATAACACTTCTTGACATCAAATATTGAAAACAGTTTCCAATACGAGATGGGTTTCTTAATAAATAAACAAATTAACAACCATCTTCCTGTGTTCATCATTCCCGAATGAAACCTCTTAAATGCTAACTTCACAATGTTCGCATGTAATTATAATCTCATTTTACCTCTAGTTTATACAACCTGCGCCAAACGAACCCCTTCTTTAACGGAATCCAGCTATAGAGCACCATACCACCGCAAATCAAAATTTTTCAATCACTTAGCAAACTGAAAGAGGAACCTAAATCTTTCCACATATCCATGCCAAATTCAGCATAATTGTGAGTAAGTGTTATGTATCATCGCTTTTTTAACCTTTTTCATTCACTCCCTGTCTGATTCATACCAACCTTTTCACACCTTTCTATGGTATAAGGAATTTATCGTGGGCAATGTATACTGCTGCAAATAAATGTTTTTTTTTGCGTTCACTTTTTTATATTGTTACGAGGCAGAACCTCGCAAATGCAGTGTATTGACGAAAATTACAATGCTGAGCAATGCCAGCGAGAGAGTACAGAGACCGGTAGCTGTAAGCCCTTCGTCCTCTTCTAAAGTTCAGCCCAAACGGCACATAGCCGTAGCTGCCCTCATCGTCTTCTTCCAACTGTTCCGTGACACAAGCCCCCCGGCGGGAAGACGCCGCCACGGCGTCTGGGGACATAACGTTTAGGTGTTGGGGTGGTAAGGCTTGAGCCGGGCCACGTGAACAAGGTCCGTGTGAGGCTGGGCAGAGGTGGGTGGGTGCGGCGTGATTTCG
Source organism: Haemaphysalis longicornis (assembly GCA_013339765.2). Lineage (NCBI taxonomy): Eukaryota > Metazoa > Arthropoda > Arachnida > Ixodida > Ixodidae > Haemaphysalis > Haemaphysalis longicornis. Next base: position 148,237,085 of record CM023455.1, read on the forward strand.
TACGTAACGTCGGTGACGCGGCGCAACACGCGATAAGGGCCGGTGTAAGGAGAAAGTAGTTTGGTCGAAAGTCCTACATGACGCTGGGGTGACCACAGTAGCACCAATGAACCTGGATGGAACTGGACATCAACGTGGTGGCGATCATATAGAGGGACTTCTGGGATGCTTGTGACGAAGTGAGGCGTGTGCGAGCGATCTGACGAGCGAGATCAGCCTGTGCAATGGCGTCGCTGACGTACTGACTAGGAGGAGCTGAGGCAGGCGAGACAAGGGTATCCAAGGGTAAAGCGGGTTCCCTGCCGAAGAGCAAGTAGAAAGGGGAGTAACCAGCTGTGTCATGGCGGGAGGAATTGTAGGCGAAGGTTACAAATGGCAAGGCGGCATCCCAATCCCGGTGGTCGGAGGAAACGTACATAGAAAGCATGTTGAGCAGCGTGCGGTTTAGGCGCTCCGTGAGGCCGTTCGTTTGAGGGTGGTAAGCGGTAGTCAATTTATGCTTAGTGGAACAGGAATGAAGAATGTCGGCAATGACTTTAGAGAGGAAATTGCGGCCCCGATCGGTCAAGAGCTGTCGAGGTGCTCCATGATGCAGGATGACGTCGTAAAGGAAGAAGTCAGCGACGTCAGTTGCGCAGCTAGTGGGTAGGGCCCGTTATGGCGTAGCGTGTTGCATAATCTGTTGCAACGGCAACCCACTTATTGCCAGAAGTGGATGCAGGAAAAGGCCCAAGGAGGTCGAGACCGACGCGGGCGAAGGGTTCGTGAGGGATAGGAAGGGGCTGAAGGAGTCCAGCAGGCAATTTGCAGGGAACCTTTCGCCGTTGGCACTGGTCACAAGCTTGAACATACTTCTTGACCGAACGGTACAAGCCAGGCCAAAGAAACGGCGGCGTGCGCGAGCGTATGTGCGCGTAACGCCAAGGTGACCAGAAAGTGGATGGTCATGAAGTTGTTCAAGGACGGTGAAGCGCAAGTGAGGGGGTATGACAGGCAACAGGTCTGGGCCATCGTTTTGAAAGTTCTGATGGTATAAGACGCCGTCCTGCAGTACGTAATTTCGGGAGGTTCGATCAGGACAATTTGTACGGAGGCGATCGATTATTGATCGGAGGAAGGGGTCCCGGTATTGTTCCGCACCGATTTGCAGCAGTGCGGAGATGGAAAAAATACAGGCCTCTGTGTCATTCCAGGCTACGTCTGGAGTATCCACGGGATAACGCGATAAACAGTCGGCATCACGGTGCAACCGTCCCGATTTGTACACGACTGAAAACGAGTATTCTTGCAAACGCAAAGCCCAGCGGCCAAGGCGGCCCGTAGGATCTTTTAGTGATTGCAGCCAGCACAGGGCGTGATGATCCGTTACCACAGAAAACGGACGGCCAAAGAGATATGGGCGGAACTTCGCCACTGCCCACACGAGAGCGAGACACTCGCGTTCGGTTATGGAATAGTTGCGCTCGGCGGCCGAAAGGAGGCGGCTGGCGTACGCGATCACGCGGACTTCGCCAGACTGGTGCTGCACTAAGACCGCTCCTATGCCGTGACCACTGGCGTCAGTGCGTAGTTCGGTTGGAGCAGAAATGTCAAAGTGGGCTAGAATAGGAGTGGTAGTAAGCCTATCAATAAGTGTGGAAAAAGCTTCAGCTTGTGCAGATTCCCACGTGAATGGAACGTCTTTCTTGAGGAGGTCGGTTAAAGGCCTGGCAATATGGGCGAAATTTTGTATGAAGCGGCGGAAGTATGAGCATAGCCAAGAAAGCTTCTGACGTCTTTTGCGGTGTGCGGTTGGGGAAAGTTTTTGACTGCGTGTGTTTTGGCGGGATCGGGCTGCACGCCGCGGGCATCCACGACGTGACGAGAATTTGAAGTTGACGTTGGGCGAATCGGCATTTGGATGAATTAATTGAAGACCTGCGTGACGGAAAACAGACAGGACCGTGGATAAACGTTCTAAATGCGTTTCAAAGGTCGGAGAGAAAACGATGACGTCGTCGAGGTAGCACAAGCAGGTGGTCCATTTAAGGCCGTGAAGGAGAGCGTCCATCATTCTTTCGAACGTGGCAGGCGCGTTACATAGCCGAAAGGCATTACCTTAAATTGGAGAGACCATCCGGTGTAATAAAGGCGGTTTTTTCTCGGTCCATTTCATCCACGGCGATTTGCCAATAACCGGAACGTAGGTCGATGGAAGAAAAATAGTTTGCTCCGTGGAGGCAATCAAGGGCGTCGTCAATTCGGGGAAGAGGGTACACGTCCTTTTTCGTTATGTGGTTCAGGTGACGGTAATCGACGCAAAATCTCCACGTGTTGTCCTTCTTTTTAACCAGTACTACCGGTGACGCCCAAGGGCTGGAAGAGGGCTCGATGATGTCCTTAGCGAGCATTTTGTCGACTTCGTCTTGTATAATGCGACGTTCAGTTGCGGATACGCGGTATGGCCTGCGGTGGATCGGGCGGGCGTCACCCGTGTGAATACGGTGCTTGACCACACTTGTCTGGCCGAGAGGGCGAGTGCCAAAGTCAAAAATGTCGCTGTAAGAGAGCAGGAGGCGATAAAGGGCTGCAGTATTCTCGTGCGAGAGATCGGGTGAAATCATTGTTCTGAAGGCATTTTTCGGTGAAGGGGAGGTACAGGAACCGGCAGCGGATGCGGGCGAGGCAGAAGGTAGGGTCAAGAGGTCGCACTGGTCCAATGGGTGAGCCATCGCGATGGTCATGCCACCAGGAATAATTTGCGGACAAGCGCCAAAATTAAGCAAAGGGAGAGTAGTGCGGTTGTTGCAAACACGCACCACGGTGTGCGGGAGGGCCACGTCTCGGCTGAGTAGAGCGTCAGTTTGTGGGGCAAGGAAGTAGTCACCGTCGGGAACAGGAGGCGATGTAGAAAGCAGGACATTAGTAGCAGCTCGCGGGGTGAGACGAATGAACTCCGTCGAATGTAAGCGACATTGCACTTCCTCGGGCACACTTTCGGGGCAAGGTAGATCATCAAAGCTGATGGCGCCTTCCGAACAGTCAATAAGTGCAGAATGCTCGGAAAGAAAATCAATGCCCAGAATGAGGTCGAATGAGGTCATGGGGGCAGTGGGGCAAAACAGAACAGTAAACAAAGCGGGGACTGGGTGATCGGCGATGGTGACGCGGGCGGTACACATACCGACAACGGTAGGGGAAGTTCCATCAGCAACACGAAGAACACGGGATGGGGCAGGAGTGAGCACTTTCTTGAGTCGGCTGCAAAGGTTCGCACTTATCACAGATATGTTCGCGCCCGTGTCAATTAGCGCCTGGACAGGAACTCCATCAACAAGGACATCAAGAAGATTGCAAGGTGCAGGTAAAGTGGGCAGAGGATTTTCGGTCGGGGTCGTCGATGCAGCATCACCTCTGAGAGCTGCACGATCTAGTTTTCCGGGAAGAGGCGGCCGGGGCGGGACGGTGACGTCGCACGGCGAGCTTCGGGGGACAGGGACTGGCGACGATGAGGCGAGGACGAACGGCTAAGTCTGGGGAACGAAGAAGGGGCGTCGGCGCTGTTGGTATCACGATCGGGTGAAAATCGTCGGGGAGCATTTTCAGGTCGCCTGGAATACGAAGTACGGACAGCATCGTAAGGGCGATTGCGGCAGTAGCGGGAGACGTGTCCGATACGATGGCAACAAAAGCAAATCGGACGGTCGTCAGGGGTCCGCCAGGCAGCGGGATTGCGGAAACGACGAGGTGCGGTATGATAGATGGGTGCGGGGCTTTGCAGAACCGGGTAGACGTCCTGACGATTCATGGCGCAAACCGGGTGAAGGCCCAAGTTGTCAAGTTCTTGGCGGACGACAGCTTGAATAACAGAAATGGATGGGCTGTCACCGCTTGGTGTTGTGAGCGGGGCTGGCGACATGGCCTCAATTTCTCGACGAATTATTCTGGTGAGCGTCTCAGGTGGAGCGGGTGGGGCGACGTCGCGTGGGCGAAGCAGCACATCGTCGCAGGACGAAGTAGCGGCCGTATTCGGAAGGCGGACGAAGTTTTTGGCAATACGGCGGCTTTTGGCTTGCTCCAAGCGTCGGCACTCTGCAATGATGTCATCCACGTTTGAGCTGTTCTTGAAAACTAGTAAATTGAAAGCGTCGTCCGCAATGCCTTTTAAGATGTGCCCAACCTTTTCTTCCTCAGGCATTGCCCGGTCAACCTTGACACACAGAGCAAGTACGTCGTGAATATATGCACTGTACGATTCGGTTGAACTCTGGACACGAGACGCGAGGTCGTTCTTGGCGGCAAGCTGATGGTGAGGAGCGTTTCCAAACGCTGCCCGTAGCTTCTCCTTGAAGACGTCCCAGCTGGTCAATGTCTCTTCGTTGGTGTCGTACCATGTCAGTGCTGTGCCTTTCAGGCAACACGGAGCATTGGCCAACATCACTGTGGGATCCCACCTGTTAAGTCGGCTGACCCGCTCGAACATACGGATCCACTCATCAGCGTCGACTCCATCGTTGCCGGTAAACATTCCAGGTTCTCGAGGGTGAGACACGATGATGGGGGGAATGGCAGCGCCTGAAGGAGGGTCGGTGCTGTTAGGCATCCTGGATGGCGGAATTTGACGACCGCTGCGGAGTTCCGTGGTAAATGGGAAAAGCCCGCAACCTCCACCAAGATGTTACGAGGGAGAACCACGCAAATGCAGTGTATTGACGAAAAATACAATGCTGAGCAATGCCAGCGAGAGAGTACAGAGACTGGTAGCTGTAAGCCCTTCGTCCTCTTCTAAAGTTCAACCCAAACGGCACATAGCCGTAGCTGCCCTCATCGTCTTCTTCCAACTGTTCCGTAACAATATTTTGCCACTTGTAACAATCATACAATTACTTGGGAGTGCCGAATTACCCTCTATTCTGCTCCTGTATATTTTCGCTTTTCTTTCTTTTTTGCTGTTCGGTTGTCGAATGTGTTTTGTTGCAACGATGTATCTTGTTATGTTTTTGCTACTGCTTTTTGCTATACCTAATAATTTTTTATGATCACAAATATAGGAGGTCCCGATTGAGTCTTTGACAATGGGACCACCTTGTTCATAAAATTTTGTAATTTATCTCTTGCCTAATAAAAGCCTTACTGACTCTGACTCTGCAAATATCTCTGCCTACTTTAACAGGTTTCCTGGCGGCCACTTTATGCCAGCACCCCTTCACGGGTTCTCTTACGAAGCCGATTTCTTTACAGTGGTTGCTCTATTTTACCGTATATATCACGACACACCCAACAAACAACACCAGATTGAGTTACATGAAGCCGGGATCGTCCACAACAACCAACACCCGTGGTAGAGTGTACTAGAAGGAATTGAGTGGGACGAGCAGCCGGCTCGGCGCCTGCTTCGCAGTTTGTGGAGAGTCGGCGTGGCGGCGCTGCGGTCGCAGTGGATTGGGTTGTGCCTGTCTGAACTGTGAGCGGTGGCATAGGATACCGGAGTGCGCCGAGCTTGGCGTGTGTTGTAAAGGTCTTCTCAGTCGCTTGTCTAAAACCTGTGCGGGTCCGCTGCTTCTGTTTGTGATTTGATGAGGTTTGGATAACCAGTTTCGACACCTTCGTAATGCCTAAAGGAAGGCATCGGCACTGTTACGCTCCGGGATGCCGCACCGGCTACGCAGGCGTCAAAACGGAGAGAAAGCTTTCGCTCTTCAGCGTCCCGAAGGATGAAAACAGGAGAAAAATATGGGAAAGAAACCTTCACCGTGGTGATAACCGCTTGAAGAGAACTGTGCGGTATGTGAGCTTCACTTTGAGGAACGCTTCATCCAGCGTGACTATGTGCACGTTGTCGGCGGCCAAGAAGTTAGAATCGCCCGCGGTGTGCCCTCGCTGACGCCAGATGCAGTTCCCACAGTCTTGTCTAACGCTCCGAAATATCTGAGCTCGAACGCTCCGCCCGAAAGCGCTCCTCGAAAACGGGAAGCGCCTGCTGTGCCCGAAACACACAACGGGAAGACAGCCTGCAATGACGCGCCCACTACTGTTGACGAGTGCCTCGAAAGTGAAGACTGTGTACCGGTGGGACTCGACAACTTGCGAGAACTGAAGACACCGACTAAATATTGGTCGGTGCACCAGTTTCCTGTCTTTGACGGCGTTGTGTACGCACTCTCGAACTTGGAAACGTGCTCCAGAACAGTTACGTCAGAAAGAGCAGTTCTTTTTTTATTTCAGCCCGGCCAAGCAGGCCAGTTTCAAAACATTCCTCAATGGAAAACTCGTCGCCGAAGGAATTTTGAGAACTGTGCTGCAGGCAGAGCAAGCCCTTCTTCACGCATCTGAACTGCTGAAGTGTCCAGGTGCGCTCTCCACTTCTGCTGTAACCGAAGGGGACCTAACGACGAAGCTTCTGAGTCATACAAATGTCATTCGTGGCTGTTTCTACAACAAGAAGTGCGCACGGATGACAGCTAGCGAAGGTAAATATGGCATTTTGGACGCATGCAGATTCTGTGATTGCATAGAATGTGTACTGCATTCTTCCCAAGAAGTGACTGCTTTGTGCGGTAATTACCGAAAGGTGAAAACCGAATTTCAGCGGAAACATTTAAAAAACCATTGCGTTCATCTTCAGGTACTGCCTTTTGATGCGCTCCGCAGTATGTATGCCTTACCTAGCCCGGCAATACGTTCATTCTGTTTTTACGCACAACTACATAACATAATAGGTACCTGTACACAGTTGCGGGGTATATTTATGAGGAAACTGCACAACTTACTTGTGTAATAACACCTAGGATATGACGCGTGCTATGCTAGAGCCCGTAAGCAACTTCTGGGTCTAGTTTCTGCTGGCTCACCTGGAATGGTGAAGTCTTGATTTCCAACTGTAAAGTTCATACATAAAAATTTCGGTGTGACCGACAGCATCCAAATACATAACGAGTAACAAGGATTGTTTTTCCCCAAACAAGTAAGATTTGAATTTTTTTCAGGAACACCATGTCTTTCGTGTCGTTACTTACGCAAGGCCCTGCTGACTCGGATGTCTCGTCTGAGGAATCACCAACGAAAACAAGCAATGACAGCGACGCAAAAGCTGAGATGCGCATTACAAAGGCAAAGGCGCTTGTGCAGGAAGGTGCTGAGCTTGAACGGACAGGTAGAAAGAATGAAGGCTGCAAACGCCAAAATTAAAAGGGAAGCATTCGAAGAGAAGATCACCCTACTACCAAAAAAGCAGCAACAGAGTGTGCGTCATTGTTTTGCAGCTTCCAAGCGAAAAAGCACGAGGGGCATGCACTTCACAAAGGAATGGATTCTTGAGTGCATCCTAATGAAAATGAAGAGTCCCAGACTGTACAAGCACATCAGGAAGCAAAACATCCTCGTACTACCCAGCAACACCACCCTGAAGAAGTACACTGCTGCTTATAAAACAGGCTTTGGTTTTCGTAAAAAAATGCTGGAAGCTTTAGAAGCAAAAACAAGCTCAATGGACACCTTCAAGCATCACGGCGGACTTCTCGTTGACGAGATGAAGTTGTCTGAACACTTCTCAATGGAGAAAACTGGAAAGCTGCGTGGCTTCGTGGATTTCGGACCCTTCACGCCTGCCAAGGATGCTAACCTTCCGTGCGACCATGGCATGGTGGTGATGTTTGTTCCGTTTGCAGGAAAGTTTTCCCAGATCCTGGGAGCTTTCGCTGCAAATGGAATTGTGAAAGGCGAGCTTCTGTGCAAATTCTTGTTGAGGCGACAATTTTGGCCGAGAAAGCAAGACTCTTCATACACTTTGTGACTTGCGATGGGGCCACCTGGAATAGGAAGATGTGGACATTGATGGGCATTCGAGGATCCACCAGGAAGATTATCTGCAGAGTCCAGCACCCTGTTGATACGAAGAGAAACCGGCATTTTCTGTCGGATTTCCCCCACCTGGTGAAATGCCTTCGAAACTCCCTGCTGAAGGTTGGCTTGACCACACCAGATGGACGTGTAAGGGTTCTTTTCTTTTTATGGGTTTACTTAAAATGTGTGGGAAGCAACTTAGCATGGTTTTATAAACAATGCAGGTATCTACGTACTTCGTCAAGGAAGCCTTCAATCTTGACAAGAACAATGTGACGTAGAAGGCGATGCCAGGATTGACAACTCGCCATTTCGAGCCAAGTAGCTTTGAAAAGATGCGAGTCTCCTTGGCTTTCCAGCTCTTCGGTGACCATGTGTTGCGTGTACTGCATCACTACAAGGGCACCTTATCATCAGACTATGGAAGAGGAGCCATAGATGCAACAGAAGTATTCTTCAGGTAATTAGATTGCGGGGGGATTATCAAGTCGTGGTTGATGCGGTCTTAAAAATTATACCCGGTACAACTGCTGTCCTGATTGATTGATTGTGGGGTTTAACGCGCCGACGCAACGGAGGTGATGAGGCGCGCCGTAGTGGAGGGCTCCGGATTAATTTTCACCACCTGAGGATCTTTATCGTGCGCCGAAATCTCGTACACACGGGCGTTTTTGCTTTTCGCCTCCATCAGAAAAGCGGCCGCCGCGGCCGGGAATCGAACCAGCGACCTTGTGCTCAGCAGCGCAAAGCCTTAGCCACTGAGCCACCGCGGCGGGTACAACTGCTGTCCTGCTAATGTTACCTCGTATTCCTAACCCACATACTCATGACTTTCTTGCTTTTTTTGTTTGTTTCAGAATGATGAATACTCTGATAAAGGTCATGACATCCCGCTTCAAGTCTGAAGCACTGTGGCCCAATTCAGCGGGAGCAGCTGCGCTGTCAAGCTTCCTTGAGTACATCACAAAGTGGGAGTGCGCCGCCGGTGGTGTTGGGTTCATCAGCGAAACAACAGCTGTCGGCTTCCGTGTGACGCTGTCAAGCGTGCTGTCCTTGCTTGAGTATGTCACAAAGGAGCTCCGCTACAAGTACCTGATGACCGCGAATTTTAGCCAGGACCCCGTCGAGAACCTGTTTGGAATTGTGCGGCAATCATCGGGCTGCAATGATCATCCCACACCAGAGCAGTTCCTCATTACTGTTAACTGCCTCAGCTTTTATAGTTTGGCAAGACCAGTGACTGGCTCTAGTGTGGAGCCAGTGGTACTGACAGCACTTCTGGACACAGGAGATGCGTGCCCGGAAGCAACTAGCCTGCAAGAAACAATTGACAAGCTCATTGCACAAGGCGACCTTGACAGTCAGCGCGATACTGTGAGCCAGGAGCAGGCTATCCCTGTCGATCGTAATAGCCTTGTGCAAAAGAAAAGTTTCTCGCGCCTGGTTTACCACATGGGAGGGTATGTTGCCTAAAAGTGTGTGGAGAAGTCTGGGTGTGACACATGTCGTGCCTTCCTGCTTGTTCTTGCCTCAGAGGGGAGGACACACGTCGAGTCTGCTTTTACAAGTTTTTGTGATAAGGGTGGATTGCCGTATCCATCGGCCGAGCTGTTTGACTTTGTCTACTGCCTAGAGAGTATCTTCACGGACTGCTTCAGCCTGAACCGCCTGCATGCCAACAGCATTTTGGATGTGCTGTCACTTGTGAAGGGCAAAGACAAAATTGTTGGCTGTGCTGCGCATGAAGCTGACTTGAAGGCTAAAATAGTGCGCTTCTACATTGTCACCCGTCTACATTTCCTAATAAAAGGTGTGAACAGGGCAAAAGAAGAAAGGCGCAAAATGGCCCAGCTTCTAAAAGTGCGCAGGTGCACGTGATGTCCCAATGCAAGTCGTCACATCAATTTCTAAGTTGCTTACCGTTTTGTTCCTATGAATAAACATGCTGATCTGCTGTTGCTTCATCAGTTGATGTAGCAGTTCTTGTGTATGACTATGCAATTTTCTCGACATAAACGGTTGAAATTAGGTGACCTCGGTCCATTGGCAATGAATGGACAAGGGGGCTTGTTTTTCAAATCTAGATGTACATTGTACCTTATTGATTTAATTACATTTTTAGCAATCTTCACATCTCTCGAGGCAGCCTTTTCAATTATTCCGCCTCTCCGCATTCCCTACTCTAGTTCTTTGCCTTTTCAGCATCAATACCCGTGCAATAGGCGTGAAAAGGGGGCTTGTTTTTCAAATCTAGATGTACATTGTACCTTATTGATTTAATTACATTTTTAGCAATCTTCACATCTCTGGAGGCAGCCTTTTCAATTATTCCGTCTCTCCGCATTCCCTACTCTAGTTCTTTGCCTTTTCAGCATCAATACGCGTGAAGCACCGTATTTCTTCAAACCTTAAATTCTGTAATAAAATGTTAGTAACGGTAATTCATACATATCACTATATCTTAGTAGTATTGCGTAGCATGTGTAAAAGCGTTGAATTCTTCAATAAAATATGTGAGTGTTGTAATGTATATCTCGCTATACCTTTGCAAACGGTAGCATACCCCTAGTAGTAGGCTGGTACGCCCAGGACGTCGTGGGCACAAGAAAAAAGTAAAGAGGTTAAGAATATCAAAACGGCAGTTTCAAAAGGCGCACAAAGAACTGAGCAAAGCACTGCGGTGCTGGCAGCGATCGCTCAAAGGCGCTCCGGACAGCCTGAAGGCCACAACTGCAAATTCGTGTCGTAGAAAGTGTGACACGGAAGTTAGCTTCACAACATCATTAAATGTTTTATTTCGTAGAGAACGTTGCTTAGAAATTTGCGTAACATTGAAATACAAGCTGATTCCCTGATTGGCTTCAGCAAGGAATCACACCGGCGCAATGAAAGTTCGCGCAACGCTTCGACGAGGGAGCACGGAACAACAACAAAAAACAGGGCGCAATATCGTTGGAAAGCCTGTGGAAATATCTGTGAGTTTTTCCTGACGAGTTCTTTTTAACCGCGCAATTGGTTTGGCATTTGCGTGAGCAGTAAATTCAGGCGAAACGCGCAAAGCGCGGCTGGCGTGCATCGGCGCGCTCAGTCGACTAGAATCCACTTCGCCCGCAGCGCCCTCTATACTGCCGACATTTGCCGCCTCGGGTGGAGCGCTCCCTTCGTCCCACTCAACTCCTTCTAGTTCACTCTACCCGAGGCATTGTTCCACAAGTCAGCGATTCTTGCCATTGATACCAGCTTACCACTGTTTCTATAATTTTTGAGTCATTGCTAATCTTTTGCCATGCTGCGGCAAAATGCGTGTAAAATAAACGTGTGTAAATAGCTTTACCTTGTTATGGCAGTCACGACCCTTTCCTACAGCAAGAACAAGAAAGTGATTTAGGTGCGTAATCATTAGCATGACTTTAAAACTAGGTTGAGCTTTAGAATACAGTACAGTCATGGCAATCAAACTGACAGTTTTTTCTAGAACAATAATTATTCGTTTATTATAGGAATAATTCTTATTGTTCGTTCTCTTTGCGCTCATCTACAGCCTTGATAAAATGATGAATAAGTAGTTTATTGTGAACATGCATGTGTGTCGCTGCAAAACCACACCCCGACAAATCCTCGACAATGTGCCTAGCCAGGTGAGTGAAGCTTTCCCTATGAACTATGGCTGGCCAAAGCATAACCACCGCAATGTTTTTGTTTTCTGCTTTTATAAAGAAAACGACAGCCAGTTTGGGGATTCGTACACCCGTCTTTGAAATCGGCAACGCAACCTCTTAACCACTCAACCACCGCGCCATGTTTTCACCGGAAGTGATAACAGCACAAAGCGTGGGTTCCCTAACTAAAAATGGAAGCAAAGGACTAAAACCAGCCTCTCAAAAAACAAGCAAGGCGGAATTTTTTAGAGTATACGAATTAAATAACACCCAGTGTACAGCATTTACTTACATAAATTTTCAGACTACTGCTCGATATTCTAGCTATTCCAGCTACTGCTCGGTATTCCAGACCACAAACGGCAAACAAAATACTCCCTAAACTAAGGAATGGTTGTCCTCTCAGACAACAGTCACGTCAGTTATGTTGTCGTACCTGTAGAGTCAAGTGGCACAGCCAATTTAACAGTCGCCAAAAAACAAAACCTTTACCCCTTACCTATATTTTAAAACGCATTACCAAGAAAAGAGCTGGAATGAGATAACCTAATGGTAACTTTTGCGCTGACGTTGAGGCTATAAATGTGATATGTTCTTAATAAAATTCAGTTATCAGTCTGCGCTTGTGTTCGTGTCACCTTTTTCTGTGTCCCCGTTTCGAGTGCGCAAAAGTTACCGTTAAGATGTCAAACCAACTAGCCCGCCTATCCGTGTAATTACAGAATGAGAGAAGTAGAACCGATAAGACTGATGCAGCCAGTGATTATGAGCCTGATATGGCACAGGTACCGTACGTCAAGCTTACTCGCAACGAAGAAATTTAAGCAAACACCCTCATTTGTAGAGCATAAAGGACAGCGCCTCAACTCGAAATTTTTTCCCTGAAACAAATTGTGGAGCGGTGAAACACCAGGGAAACAGAATATAGAGCCAGAGCTGGATCTGGCTCTACAAGGGAAGGTAATTTGCTCGGTGGTGGTGGGAAGAAATACAAACATTCAGAGGCAAAGGATGGCCTCTGGCAGCACCGAGCAGGAGCAGTTGAACATTCATCACAGAAGCGTTCGTCCTGTACCAGAACTAAACTAAACACTTGGCGATGGTGGTAATAAATAGTTGCTTAAATTGTGTCACTATTAAGCTTATGAAGCTCTAAGAGAAACCACTCTCCTAGCAGCAATAGATCGTCAGGGAAAACCAAATTAGGAGGGTTCATGTTATGGAAGTCAGGCTGCCTCCTGTAAGAAAACGACTGCACCCTGTGATAAACGTGTCACCGATCCGGAAGACTCCATATAAAATCTATCCTCTACCGAAAACGTGGATCCAAACGCACACAAGGGCCGGCGAACGTTCCAAATACATGAGAAAAGATTCCAACATGATAAGAACAATGTACGCTGATTCCGCGATGTGCAAAAGTAGGAGGCAGCAATTTTCGTTTTTACTCTCCTGGCAATCCTTGTGACTGTCTGATTCTCCTTTATGTTCGAACAAAGAATTGAAAATTGCAGCAATCCTCTGGGCATTTTCACGGGTCGGAGTACCGAATATCTGGCAGCAGGCTGAACTTAACTTTGCCAGTACACCCGGGTGGAAGGGCTTGGAAGACAACGAAGCAGCGAGTAAGAGGCACATTACTAACATACCTTGCTTCTTGTGGGCGCAATTACCACGGTAATAATGGTCCAGATGTGCAATCTCCGAGAAACATTTGGAACGTCTCCTCATCCTTCTCTGGACACACTATCTTTTACCGTGCCACAAGTTGTCTCAATGCGGAAGAATAGCAAGCTCGGTGGATGACAAACAAACACACATATCTACAAATCTACTTTGGTGAAGTTGTTTGTGGGAACACGAAACATAAACTTTAACTCTTCTAATTTGGGAAACACACACACCCTCTTCCCCGAAACCTAGCCCTTTTCAAGTGGATGCTATTTGCAGAAAAACTGAAGCATTATATATTTCACTTCTAACAACACATGAGAGGCCGCTTCATCTCGTTGCGTGAAGAGAAGCGCGAGCTGATTGAGAAGGCACGGAAAAGAGCTTCTGCATCCCTGACCCTGGGCTTAAGGTTTCACCATTGAGCTCCCTACCATCTGTTTAAATCCTTTCCTATACTGTAAGTACTTCTTCCACAACCAACATCTTCACTCTCTTCCAACGAAAAAAAAAACTGCATCGTTAAATACAGTCTAGGCCAGGGGTCTCAAACTCACATCAGTGAGCGGGGCGCAGTCACGAATTTTAGTCTCGCAAGGGCCGCGATAGCGAAGAAGGATGAAACGAGGGGGGGGGTAACAAAAAGTCAGATAATGCGGCCATTTTAAAGAAAAAAGCACCTGTTTGCTACATCTTACACATATGCTTGGTCATCCCTGAATAAAATTGGGCCTCAGAATTCGAGAAATATATCGATACCGATCCACGGGGTGACTGAAATGGGGAGGCCGATTCTGAAATATAAAATATTTGTTCGACGATTATGGTTCAACACATGGTGACCGCATTTGGTGCCTCACAAAAAAAAGGCTTGAGAGTAGTGGTGTCTGTGTATCTTACCAGAATAAATCGTTAGTGATAATAATATACCAGAAAATATTGCGAGTGCAATTTAGGAAAGCCCCAAACCTTTATTTCCTGAGAAGCCCAATATATCTGCTATTGTTTTAAACATCCTGGCTTGATGCTTGGCAACACTTGGCTGTGACTAGAGAACAAATCTACGCATAAAATTCTTGCACGGAAACGATCCTCATGGTCGATCGCAGGTGCTCATCAGTTATCCTCGACCAGAGGGCTGACCTTCATGAAGAAAACACGTGTTCACACAAGTAGATGCTTCCGAACATGGCAGTGATCCTGACAGCGTGTTGACGTAGCGCCGGGAAAGTTTCGTCAAGAAGCTTGTAGAAGTATGGTACAGCCCCGTCCTGAAATGTCTGCTTCAACGGGGTGTTAGCCTGCACCTCAAGAAGTTCCATCTGCAGCTCGGGCGCAGCGTCACCGAAAACGGCGAGAAATTTCGGAATTCATCGGCGATGCTGGTGATGTCTTGGAAGCGTCCCTCGAATTCTCTTTGGAGATCATGGCGGAGAGGTCAGCGAAGTTATCACAGAGTTTTGTCCACATTCTCCAGCTAATTCAGAGTTAACAGTGATCCAACTTGTGAATTCTGATCTGTGTCACCCAAAACTGCAATTTCGATTGAAAAGCCTAAATGTCGTCATGTAATTTTATGATCAGTTTGTTTTTTTCCTGAAGTTTACGTTGAGGCAACTCAAATGATCAGTGATATCACTGAGGAACGCAAGGGAGTGAAGCCACATTTCGTCTGACAGCTTAACAATGGCCCTGGTTTAACTCTTTATTGACGCGTCAATTTACTCCCAGAGATCACAAAATTGTTTCAGCCCTCTTCCACGACTGATCCATCACACCGCTGTATGGTACAAAATTTCACCATACTCACTGCGAACAGCTTCGAGAAGAAAAACAGATTGGCGGTGGTTAAGAGCTCTTCTCTTAAATGGATGAAGTTCACCGCCATGAGAACGATTTCAATTTGCAGAGACTTGCAGCACGGCGCTTCTTGGTGCAAATTGCACTGAACCGCGGCAAATTGATTGGTGATTCCGAGTGCAGCGAGTTTCGTCCGCAATCGACCAACAAGCCCGCTCTTGCATCCCACCATTGATGGCGCACCGTCTGTAGCCAAACAAACCGACTTTTCCCATGGTAGTCAAGCGTGTTCGACCACTCTTTCGAGAACAGAAAGGATATCCGCCCGTGTGGTCGTGCTTTCATTGTGATTAGGTCCACTAGTTCCTTAGTTACGTTCACGTTTTTGTCAACACCCCTTACAAAATAGCACATTGCGCGTTGTCTGTATTACAAGTGCTTTCGTCAACTGCAATAGAGAATGGTTTAAACTCGTGGCATCGGCAGATTAATCCTTTTTCAATGTCTTCACTGATCTCGTTAATTCTCTGGGCGACTGTGGTTTTTTCTGTGGTAATGACCACCACCCGGAACCCACAACCTTTCACTCTCATAAATAAAGCCACACATGCGCAGCAGACCTTTTTCTCTCGTTAGGAGCGTAATAAAATATTTACACCATCTTCCCGTAGGGGAACCCTGAATAGTATTCGAAGCAGGCATGGGGTCGATTCAAGTGCCCATTAGGTTTTAGTTCGTTGTTTTTGTGAGGTTGAGGTACGTAGCTACCGTAACATTTAACGTTTTGTTTTATGGTAGCTACCACACCTTTCATGTACCAGAACTACGAAATGAGAAATTGTGTTGACCCTATGGTTGTTTCACCTACTACTCAGGGTTTCCCTACGGGAAGCGGGTGTAATTTAGTTGGAGGGAGGTGGGGGGTGTTAGAGGAGAGAGGCATTAAAGAGAGAGAGACAGGGAGAGAGAGAGAGAGACAGGGAGAGAGAGAGAGAGACAGGGAGAGAGAGAGATAGACGTTGTACGTGGTATGATTTTGTCTTTATTTAGGCATTCTCATCATCCTGTTCAACGTAGTTGACGTCGAGCCGTGGTTTGCGTTCCGCTTTGATCAGGACCGCCCTGTGGTCTGTGAAATGTACAGTCAGGGGCTGTTCGGATGGTTGTGGGCGGTTTGTAATCCCGACCTGCCGATACTCGCGTGAAGCGTGCTTCTTTCGTGCTGGCCCAGGAAGACACTCAGGCCACTGCCGCTCCAGGAGCCCCTAATAGCGGAAGCGTGCTCGTGTCGGCCCGACCCAGGAAGACACCGGCAACACTGTCACTCCAGGAGGCACAGAACGGACCGGAGTTCAGCAAGCCGAGCATGCGAAGTGGGGGTGTGGATGGCGCAACAACGACAACGACAAGGGAGGGACATAGCCCTGACCTTAAGATGCTGCGCATCTACAACCCTTGCTGCTAATCTTTCTCGTTATGATGAACGTTAGCGCTCCTGAGGCGTAAGAAACTCCTTTCCGAAACGCTGCCTGGGCGCAAGTATAACGATTTCGAGGTCGCTAGATCGATTCCTGACAGAGCCGGCGGCTTTGCAGATGGGGGCAAAAAGCAGAGGACGTTGCACAGGAAACTAAGTTGCAGAATGCACCCCCCTCTCAAGTCCAGTCAAAATATTGTTGCATGTGCAGCTGCCCATGTCATATCCGCCCTCCCTTGCGATTTTCTACCCTTCGGCCCGCAGCACACTGTCGTGTGGTTCCTGAAAGCGTAGCAATTTTCCAAGTGAGCTACATCATGTTGCAAGAGACCCGCTTCAAATATGTACAACAGCCGTTGCAAATTGAGGTCGCGGTTGAGGTTCGGGACATTCGTGCCGACCGCCGACGGAGAACCCTTACGGCGCATTAAGGGGAGCCTTTTCTAATGCGAGCGTTTACAGCGGCTCCTTTCGGCTAAGGAGCTGGGCGACCGTCGACTAACGCAGCTCCTTCGCGAACTGCAAACCGTCCTCCGAGACACACAGCAGTTGCCACGTACTCCCGTTAAATTAAGAACTTTTTCTGTAACTGCTTCCTTCGCCTTTCCGGATGATAATCGCGGCGGTTCTGACTCGCGCTAACCCTCATTACCCGCCCATAGTCATAGCCACCATCATCATCAGCCTGTCTCCGCCCACTGCAGGACGAAAGCCTCTGCAATGGATCTCCAGGTATACCGGTATGTGCTAACTGTGGCCAATTTATTGCCAGAAACTTCTTGATCTCATCTGCTCATTTACGTTTCCGCCGCCTCCTTCCACGCTTGCATTCTCTAGGGATCCACTCTGTTACCCTTAATGACTAGCGGTTATCTCGCCTTCCTATTATATGCCCTGCCCACACCCATTTCTTCTTATTTGTTTCTACAAATATATCCATAACACCTGCTTGTTTCCTCACCAACTTCACTTACTTGTTGTCCCTTAACATTACACCTATCAGCTTCTGATCCATTGCTCACCGAGTTATCCTCAATTTACGTTGAGCCCTTTTTTCGAGCTTCTAAGCATCTGACCCCTGGGTCAGTGCGTGCAAGATGCAACTGTCATACATTTTCTCCTGCAGAGACAATGGTAGTCTGCCATTAACTATCGGAGAATGCCTGCTGAATGCATTCCACCCCTTTCTTACCCTTCTTCACTTTCCGGGTAAATAATGGTAGCTAGGTAACAATTCTTTCTGCATCAATACTTTGGTAGTAGCGATGGTAATATCAGACGCAGCGGTGCATTAAACGTGTGTCCAAAATTACCAAAACTTCGTTTTCTAAACGTCTTCCTGAAAACTTGGCTTATGCTAGTTTATCTCCTTCGGATATCGCTTCTTGATTATAAGCCAAAAATTGTAGCGACTGTGTCAAACTCTATGGAAATTCTTGGCCGTTTTTTAAGAAGGAACTTTGGCACAGCAAGCAGGTTTGAAAGAATTTTAGTAAGCATCTTTTTGCCGCTGCGACAGGCTCAAAGCGACAGGCTCAAAACCGCTATCGTTTTCGGTGTGCTTTTCTGTGTTTAACACTGGATTAACCAGCAGGCGATACCGTCAGTAGAGGGGCTTTATTTGTGCGGTAGACGTTACGGGTCCAGCACTTCGCCCATCCTACTTTTTGATTATCATCTTTCTTTACACACATACCACCGTGTTATATTACGCAAGACAATTTTCATTCCAGTGACGCATGCTTTATCAGTCTTAGCTACATCGGCTTTCGTAGGGCAGAACGAGGATGTGAAATATCTTCTTTATGATTTTGGGATGCCTATTCACATTGTGTAAGATGAGGTTTGCCTTGATGATCAGCGCGAAAAAAAGTAGTATAGCCTCCACAATAAATGACGTTCAAAAAAGAGTCAAAGTAACTGAAATAATTGTTTACTGCGTGATGTGATTGATTGATTGATTGTAGGGTTTAACGCGCCAACGCAACGCAGGCGATGAGGCGCGCCGTAGTGGAGGGCTCCGGATTAATTTTGACCACCTGGGGATCTTTAACGTGCGCCGAAATCTCGTACACACGGGCGTTTTTGCCTTTCGCCTCCATCAGAAAAGCGGCCGCCGCGGCCGGGAATCGAACCCGCGACCTCGTGCTCAGCAGCGCAACGCCTTAGCCACTGAGCCACCGTGGCGGGTTACTGCGTGATGTGATGTGGTAAATTATTCATTTATGCCGTGGACGAAATCAGTTCAGTGGTTTAGTACAGTGTTAATGTTGTGAAGGTAGATAGTCGTATCCTTGCAGAGGTGTATGTTTTTCGTCGACAGTATGATACCATACTTATTTACCCAGGCAATGTGTGTGTTGTAGGATTTTCTTTTCAACCAGCTGAAGTTTTCTTAAGGTCATCCAAAGGTGGTTCGTTTTCCAAATGGCTCGTACGCAGGATAACAAAACGACTTCTAAGCTGCTTCTGGATATGCCACCCGATCGGTCCATTTGAAATGTTTTATGCGTCTCTGTTCAAACCAAACTTTGCTTTGGAGACGTTTATTCAGCGCGCGTGAAAGACGGTAAGCCAAACCCCTGTGTCATTGGGCTCCACTGGCGTGTACGCTGACCTTGTGTTATTGTCTTTGTTGTCAGATTTTGTTTTAGATGCGTCGCTCAGAGCATCTCTTCTCGGTGGCCCGTCCGTTGTCCGCAGCCACTCTCCCGGTCTCCTCTCCGATAGCAAACAATCTCTCGCGAGGGGCATTGGATTGGATTCGATTGGATTCGATTGGCTTGGCTTGGCTTGGCTTGGATTGGATTGGATTGGATTGATTGATTGGATTGGATTGGATTGGATTTGGATTGGATTGGATTAAAGTAGATTGTGTTGGATTGTGTTGCGGCACAGCCGCGGCAGACGCACTGGTGCCGGCGCGTGCCCAGGTAAGAGTGTGTACGGCCCAGCGCGCTCTCACTCCGCCGGTGGGCGGCGCTGCGCGCGGTGCTGCGCATGTGCAGTACTCTCTCTCTCCGTGGTTTCCTCTCCTTCGGGCGCGCTGCTCATATATAGTGCCTAGAATATAACCGGTGTGCCGCTCTCCGGTGGCCTTTCGGTCGACGGTTGCTCTCCGCTTGCGCTTGAACCCCCTCAGCGTCGCATCACACTAGGATTCCCACGAGGGGAGGTGGGCGTAATTTTTTTTCAGTAAACAGATAGCACCGGTCATTTAACCTTCCCTGAAAATTATTTCTTGAACTTTGCTTGGGTTTGTTTTGATTGCAGACCTTGCCTCAAAAGTATACACTCTTCATTCTTTATTCGTTTGATAGAAAATATTTCTTTTTAAGACTGAAAGAATAAAACTACTACGCGAAATCTGCGGCGGCTACCATACCAACACCCATGACGCATATTGTTTTACGATGTGACTAGACGATGTAAAAGATTGGATTTAAAAGAATTTTAGATGGCGGTAGCGTGCTTTGGAGTTCATCTTGAATTAACTTAATCTCAGGATTTTGAATACTGCGCTTCTTCTGCCGTGCTGTCCGCTGAAAAATCGGTCACGTATGTCTCCCACCAGAGCTAAGTATTGAAGCGTTCCCTAGAATATGCGTCCGCAGAAGCTAATGCCCTCAGCGTCATCAGGGACGCTCACCTACGATGTTCTTTATGCCAATTCTTCGAGATTGTATCGCTCCTCCCGGTGCAGTGACATGCCTTTTTGCACCAGGCAGCAGTCGGCTTATATCAAGGCCACGCCAACAAGATATTTCTCAGTGCGTCATTATCAGTCTGCAGGCTGCGTGCTCTCGTTCGGATGTAGTGAAGATAAAACTTGACAACAAGACGTCCAATTGGTGATTCGATTTGGTATTCAGACGTAGACGTAGACGGGGCGTGAATTGAACGTACATGCACTGCATCTAATGATTCAGACCGCGAGGCCATAAGCCCGTGGTTGGCGATGGGAAGAAAGGACGCGTATATATCCTATCGGCTCTTTTCTTTTCAGTTACAGCATTTCGTTATTTCAAGAACACTTCAGAAGGAAGCATACTCTAAAACCAGCGAATATTTCATTAATAGTGACTGCGTTCCTTAGGCGGAGAAACCAGTCTCAAATGGGAGGGCATGCTTTATATCGCTGAAAAATGTTTCTTCTTTGGAAAAAGTGCTTCTGCTATCTTGGTTTTACATTTCACAATAAAAGTCTTGGTTATGTTACTTTTTTCTTACCTATATAAACTTGGCTGACTGTTTACCCGACTTTAGTTCGCTCTAATTGTTTCATAAGCGTACCAATCTCTTGGCCATATGCAGCTTACAGGTCGAGTGAAGCGAACCGAGCCAAGCGTCGCATGTGTGCTTGCGTGGGGATACTTGCTCCATCCTCTTTACTAAACTTGAAGCAGCCTAAAAACTAACCAACTGAAGCCACATTTTTCGAGGAACAAATCTTGAAGGGGTTTATTTTAGTATTAGCGACCAAATTTTAAGGAAATGCTCGTGGTCGGGCGTCTGTTTCTGTCTTGACTCCGACGGTCGGCCAGTCGACCACTAGGCACATCCAAGCCAAGGCTAATACAACAAGCGTTACACAATTTTCCCAACAAATGTCGCATTGTTTAACGGTAATCCAGTCTTTCTTTAAAGTACGTGAAGAGTTAACTTTGAGTACTTCACTCGTGTATTAATTGTGAAGTGCTGTTTTGTGTTCGATGCCTGCGTCGCAGGTCATACCGAATTCGTCGTTAAAGCGACTTATTTCTATGTTGCGCAAATATTTGAGAGCGATCTTCAACCCGGGATCTTGTGTGCGGGAGTAATATTCCTGTTTGTTCCGCCCCTAGGTGGTTTGTTGCACGTCTTGGACAACAGCTGTGTTGTCAGTCAGAACGAAGTCAATTTTGTTTTTGTAATCCCATCAAGACTTTTCCAAGTCCATTTTCTACTCCTGTGTTCCCAGAGGAGTGTGCTCAGTAGTTTGATGTTACTTCTTTCTGCAAATCCAACCAGCGTATCACCTTGACTGTTCCGAGTGCGTCTTACAAACTTCTCTCTGATTTTTCTCCCACTCTCTTTGCTCCTACGTTTGCGTTGAAGTTTTGCATTACAATGGTGAACTGTGCAGTTATCTTTATCATTGCTGACTCGTCGTCGTCGCAGAAACTATCTACGGCCTCATCTTCGTAGATTGCTCTTGGTGCATACGCTTGTATTATCTTTAGCCTGTAGCGCTTGTTAAGCTTCTTTCAGAACAACTGCAGCCCTTTCGTTAACACTGAAAAATTCTTCCACAATTCCCGCTATTTTCATATGGATTCAAAAGCTTTCCCGGTGCTCGTTCTTTTTGTGAGGCCCACGATAGGACAGAATAGGCCCGCTTGTCAGTTCTATGCAGCCTTCTGCTGTTCTTCTAACATACTTAGGCAAATAATACCCCACCTAACATCTTGAGTTCCTCTTATACCACATCTAAGCTACGTTCGCTGAGAGGGTTCGTGCATTGAACGTTGCCACGTTTGAGGTCTATAGGCGACCTGTCCGGATCCAGGTGTTCTTAGCATCGTCCGCTGTATCACTTACCTGACCATCGCAGTAATGAGGTGTTTTATAGCCGCTAGGGTCTGAGGGCCGAGATTTGGGTTGGTCACTCATAGGGCTGTTAGGCCAACTACTACACCAGTGTTGCCAGTTCTTTCTCTGGTGAGGGAGTGCTGTTTTTGTCCCAAGGAGCCTTCCTACTATAGTTGAACCTTTATTGTGTCACCTCCAAGGTATCCGGGATGGTGTTTTACTTCCGGGCCAGGTAGGCAGACCAGGTAGGCAGGAAGAAAAAAAAACAGTTTGCATGCGTGGTTTTATAACAAATCTGCTCCTGCGCGACAAGCAAAACTCTCAGATGTTGCTATGGTAAACATTCTGTCTCTATCTAGAAAAGCTGCAATTGTTGTTTTGTCACTGTAGCTTTTAGTATATTACATTCTGTGAGCGCGATTCTTTGAAAAGGTGATAGAGTGGGCAAATAAGGAGCGGCCAGGGCTATTGTCCTGAGAAGAAACATGCGCGCGTGTCGCGCTTTGATAAGGTAGTCAGTGAATGATACTGTGGTTTAGTGTATCTCGGATAAGAACGTCTTCAAGGCCGAGGAGACAGAAAGAATGATTTGCTGGTAGCTTTCACATCACGCACATATTTCTAAAAATACAAAAAACCCTATTTCCAGTTGTACTTGAATAACGTTAAAGACGCCTAGGAAACTGCATTTGGTGGTAGCCATGCTCTCTACTATATTTAATGTGTGCCTTTTGTACCCTTAACATTATATGGTAGAAACAACTACTGCGAGGCTAGCAAACGCCATAGTCGCAAACTGAACGCGGCGGCATTCCCAACCAGCATCGCGAACGCGTGAAATTACAGAGGCAGCCACAGCATAAAAGGAGTAGGCGCGTTACAGTCCCGTAAGCAGTGATAACCTCGCATAGACACCGATGGAGGCTGAATATATTCCGCAGGGTAATCTGCTACTGAGGAGATGTCTTTGAAGCCTCGGAACGCGAAATGTTACCCTTTTAGTAAGTCTACAACTTTCTGCTCGTACGTGAGTATAGGTAAGATGCACCTGTGATACACTTTCTCCTTCAAAGACAATGGCAGGCTGACATTGGTAGGATGACAGGGGTAGGCTGCCAAAATATATATCCCTGAATAGAAATACTACGAGCATTACAAACCTCATTTGTTTGTATTGTGTAATGCAGTTCCAATTGGCTCAAGATAATAATATGGCGTTAATTCTAGAAATAACCTTCGAATGGAAGGTTTTCAAAGACTTATTGTTCATGAAACTTTAATGTCTTCAAGCAAGTTACCTGTTGAACCGCTTAACGTTGCGGCAAAAATTAGTCGCAAAAATATAAACTAGAGTAAATGGTGAAGACACAGCGCGCAAAAATGTTCTGCCTTTCGATCTACAATAGGCTCACAACTGTTTTCTAGGTTGAAAAAATGTACATGAGTAATTTTCGATTTGAACATATAAGGCTGAAAATCATATAAAACGTTGTTATTAACGGCATTTGCTACAGGGAAAATAAGTTAAAAATAAACTTTCTCGGAACAGAGCCTACTGGAGGAGGGACTGTAACACTGCGGAGCTAGTCTACATCGCGCCTTATATTAGGTAGGGTGGAAGGCGAGGCAGGCTCCTTAACACACCACCATAGGATGCCCAGGCTCACAGGGATAGCAGAGGATCATTCAGAGTGTGCGCAGGGGAAAAGGCTATACCGCCGGTGCGCACCCCTCTCCTTATGCCCTCCGTACGGCGCGAGCGGCATCAAAAGATTGTCCAGAAGTTCATGCGCAAGAGCTCACCCTCACCTCTCGCGTTTCGAGAGCGAGAAGCTTAAGACGAGAGCAAAATGAGATAGTATTACACAAGCTGCACCGAGAAAATTGAACATGCCGGAAAGCCAGCATTCTGGTATCTGCTCTGTAAATCCGAATCTTATGTAGATCATTCAAAATAGAGAAAATATCTGGCAGGGTAATTAAATCATCACACCTATCTTCAACTACGTGTTTATTGATGTACTTTTCCGACTGCCGCTGCCTCCGCTTGTTCCTCTTCTTCACAAAATGAAAGGGCACTAATTATTATACCATCACAATCGAGTACTGCGTGATAGAGGTCTGGTTGCATTTGTCAAATGACCCTACATACTTAGGTGTACTGATAATATTGTCGATACAACGAACACTCTTCTAAGGTTGTCACCTTTCAGGCACCCAGCATAGCAAGTCGGGGCACTTGTAATCTATAATATTGGGATTGCATAGGTGATCACCAATTAAAACATGGTGTAAACAACGCTACCAACGGCGCCTGCCACCTCTTCGCATAACTAACATAATTCAACACTTCTCACAAACTATCTTGAGCTTTTAGGAAGTCTCGCATTTTTATATAGTCTCAATTTATTAGGATAATATTTTGAAACTTTTCTGCGGTCAGCAGCGACATTGGCACGGCGAGTGGTAGAAAATATCACTGCCTCTGCACCAGAGCTGCCCACTGATCCCTCCCAGAGTTCTTCATCAACTATGAAGAAAAAATGCCTTAAGGGCAGGCCGAAGTAAAGGTGGTCACAGTAGCCATGTTCCACTGTGGGGAATATTTTTCGAGGGAAAAAACGAGTGGTGAATTGGGTGCCGTGGTACATCGAGTAACAAAGTTTCTATGAAGGCCCATGCATAGGCATTTATGAAGGTTGATCATTTGAGGAAGGCGGTTATGCGTGGTTTTATGGGATGTAAATTAAAGATCGATCACTAGCCTGTCACTATGGCTGGTGACATGGTCTTCACCCGCACCTATAGTGCATCCTATACTGGTGCGGGACGATATTTATACAATCTCTAAAAGAAAGGTCTGTATGTTTGGGTGGGACTTTCAAACTACCCGGATCATATATTATGGTGGGCGAATAGTGATGGCAGCTATTAAATCTGCGGTTATAATTGTGCATGCGAAGAAGTCGTTTGTGCCTGTCCTACTGCATCTGCCTTCGGTGCTGCCGGGATGGGGGCGGGGGGTGGGGGGGGGGACGCCGACGCAGTAATAAGGTGTGGTTCCTGCCATTACGACTACGAGGACAAAGGAGGTGTGACAGCTGCATTAGGCCGCAATTGCGTGCGGAATGACTGATGAATTGAGTCATTTTTTAGTGAACGCTTCATCCTCCACATTTTAAGGAAACTGGCGGGCTTGTTTTTCAGAAGAGGGTGGAGCGGAGGCAGCCCCAGGTGAAATCAAATGAGGGGGATAGCTCTGTTAGAAATGTTTGGGCCCCTGATATCTGGTGAAAGCAGTATGTGTTTTCCACTGCTGGTAGTTGAGAAACTTCTGGGCTGATGGATACGTTGCGCAATGACCACGCCTTCTAGAAGTCGATGCGTTCAAACGTATTTCTCGCGAACCTTTGTATGCCTGTAAGACAACACGCCTCGTCAGTAATTTTTGCGTTACAATACATATGTAGGAATAAAATGGTTCATGCAACTCTAGATGCAGGCATACCTCTCCTGTTATTCCTGACAATATTCTTGTGTACGTCAGTTTGTCGGCTGAATCGAATTACCTGAATAGGTTGCTAGCTTAATGCGACATCAATGTACGGTGAATTTTATACGCATAATACAGAGGCCAAGTTTTTGAAGGGGGCTCCTCTACAATAAAGTATATGATAATTTGTGTTTTGAAGTAAGAAATAAGAAGTTTATTTGGTCGGAAGAAAATTTCCAATTGTGAGGAATTGTCTCATCGATTTCCCTTTTGTGCTTCCATTAGTTTACTTCGTGCGTTGCCCCAAACGGAGACCCTAAGCGTATTTACATTCGAGCATACGCTTTCCTGACTGTGCAAAATCGTGTGTATTTTCTTGAGTATTGATTCCCCGAAAATAAATGTGATAGGTTCATGCGAGCAGTCGGAGCGGGAAACAATAAATGAAGCTCGTGATGCAACAGAACGAGGAAGAAGATTTCTTTATTGCGTCACCCAGGTGGGGCACTCGATGCTGGACAGCGCGAGGGTTGAACTTCATGTCTTAAGTAGCGAGTTCAAGCCGTGAGGTCTCAGGTCGCCCTCTTTGTGAGAACTAGCTTTTTTTTTTTGTCCTCTTCGAGCTCCTGAGAAACATGACAATCATAGTTTCCGCACAGGTAACAGAACAGCCTCTAGTAAAATTCCCATGAAAGGGAGTTCGGTGTATATAAAATATGTCCCGCAAGGTCGGTACGCTCCAAGGGAAAGGTAAGCAAGTAGATTAGCGTACATGTCACGGGAACACTGGTCCCCCTTTGCACTGCATGGTAGCTTGCTAGATTCCATAGAATGTTCTACTCAAGTGCAGTGCTAGAATTACACAATTGGCGGGTTGCGATAGAAACGATACCACATCCCTCAAAAATTAAAAATGATTTTCTGATTTCAAGCCTAAGCGGGCAACCAAGAAATAAAGTGTAGAAGCACGTTTTTTGAACTCAAGTTTTCCATGACATGGTCCAGAATGGTGCACGTAAGAGCATAACCAGTGTAGTTTCTTCGACAGATGGGTGGTGATGGTGTAAAATATTCGCCTTTCTAGATTTTGCGATCAGTGTAACATATGCAAGATCTTATATAGAATGAAGCACCCACCCAGTCGAAAAACACAACAGGAATTTCTGTCGCACAACAGAAATTTCTGTCGCACGACAGGGATTTCTGTCGCATGACAGAGATTTCTGTTGGGTCTACAGAATGGTCTGTCGTGCGACAGAAATTTTTGTAGCACAACTACAGAAAATCTGTCGTACGACAGGCATTTCTGTCGCACGACAGGAATTTCTGTTGGGACTAGAGGATGGTCAGTCGTGCGAAAAAAATTTCTGTAGTACAACTACAGAAAGTCTGTCGTACGACAGGCATTTCTGTCGCACAACAGGAATTTCTGTTGGGAATGCAGGATGGTCCGTTGTCAGACAGGAATCTCTGTAGTAGGACGACAGAATGTCTGTCGTACGACAGAAATTTATGTAGTACAACACACGTATCTATCATGCGACAGACATTGTGTAGCCCCACTACAAAAACCTTTGTAGTAGAACTAAAAAATGTCTGTCGCATGAGACATTTCTGTTGTACTACAGAAACTTCTGTTGTGCAACACCCTGTAGGCACTACACAAATTTCTGTTGCACCACAGACTGTCCTTCAGCAACTACGACTGGATTACGTAATTACTATTATTATCTGCCATGCGACCGAACATTTTGTAGTCCATGCAGATTTTTACAGTCTGAAAGAGAATTTTAGATTGATTGCAAAAGTATCACACGACAGACCGTTCAGTATTGCTACAAAATCGCTTGCTTACCCTGTCGGCAAACCCCGCGTTTTCCAGGATTAGGAGAGCGATAGAATACGCCGGAAAGAACGGAATACACTGCAAAACGCAGAGCTGGACCACATCAACGCGGGGACCGCATTTTCCATCGAGAGAGCGATGTAATACGCTGGAGACAACAGAAAACATTGGAAAACGCCGCGCTGAACGACAACAACGCGGGGTGGTTGCTGGAGAGCATCGAATAACACGGGGCCATTGCCTTTGAGGACAGAGCTTCAGGCAGGACAAACGGGACAGCACGAACAGGATAGTTAGTGTGGTACCGCTGCTTGGCTGGACACGGGAATGCCGCGCGCCGCTTAAGGGGTGGACTTGTGGTATTCCAGTACCGCGAACGACGCAGATGCTCCGAAACTTGGTATTTTCGGCCTGTGCGGTGCCTCGAATTCCCACTTTTTTAGCGTGCGCTGCACGAAAACAATGGTGCGTGCGAGTGACGGTCATCTCGTTGAATTGCATCGCAAGCGTCTGTTGTAATGAACGTTTGTTGCATTAATGCCATTAGCATTCCGGCCGTGTTTGAAAAAAGCTTCGCTACAAATTTGCAATTAACAACGCAACTTAGCCCAAATCAGTGTAATGTTGCAACATCTAAGCGTATAACCAAAGAAATGGATACATAAAGAACTTCGCAAATTCCTTTATTTCTTTGAGGGAACTGCAATTGCATATATTGTACTGTGGACAATCTTTGATAAAAGAACGAGGCAATAAGGGTAGCCCGTCGGCAAAGCGGACGCATAAAGGACAAGCAAGACATGCTTTTTGAAGACGTGGTGTAATAATTGCAGTGCACATTCTGACACGTATTTCTGGGTGTCTTTGAGAGCCCCATTGTTTCAATCTGCGTGCTGTTTTTTTATTTTTTTTAGCACGCAATTTGTTTATTTTAACGCGAAACTTGTGTCCAATCAAGCCAAATAGTTAACAATTTTAAAAACAGCGAACCAGTTGCCGCTACCTGTGTGAAAAAAAAAGAAACGGCGCCAGTGAACTCGTTGCATTACCGAGATGTGTTAAAAAAATAAATGTAGAAAGAAAGAAAACGCACGCCTTCTCTCTAGCCCGGCCCTTCGGAACAAGTTCGGGGAAGCATCGTCACCACTGAAGGCATGTCGCGGCGCGACAGCACTCGCGGGACGGGGAGACCACAATACGAAGAATCGAGAGGGGTGCGGAGGGGTCGCGAAACAACTTCTCGTGATCGGCCGGTTCCCTCCTTACCCTTCCTTTGTTCCCTCCTGCTTTGTTCATTCCTGCTTTTCGTCTTTCGGTCAAAATTTGGCGGTGGCAGCGTGGCCGAGTGGCTCGTTCACATTTAACATCGGCGCTTTGCCTAGCTGAAGTTACGCGTAACGTTTTTCTAAAAACGTGCATATGATGTCTCCGCGAAGTATCAGCAGCAACATTTGAAGCTTCGGAAGCTGTGGTAAAAGCAAGATCAGTGGTCCGGATTTCAAGCTTCTCGAAGTGAGGACTCCTCTAGCCACGACTAACCGTGGTGCTTGGGATTATTGGCACACTGATGCGAGTGAATACGACGAATTTCGCAGGCAGTGTGATCTCGAATACGTGCGATGTGCTGCGACAATCGACTGAACTTGCAATGACCCCTGCATGACTTTGGCCAGTATCGGACGTGCATACTCATCGAGATAGTGCAGCACCACAGAAACGTGCGCTTTTCGCCA
The DNA here is from genome assembly GCA_013339765.2 of Haemaphysalis longicornis. NCBI lineage: Eukaryota > Metazoa > Arthropoda > Arachnida > Ixodida > Ixodidae > Haemaphysalis > Haemaphysalis longicornis. The sequence continues at coordinate 148,266,156 of CM023455.1, forward strand.
CAGGATACGCCTGCACGTTTTGCTGTGCGAATGCATTGTCAACGGATCAAGGTTCACCAAGGCAAGCATTCCAGCTAAATATTGACTTTCCATTTTAATTCTCTCACGTTCTCTCGCGTTTTGCTGTTTAAATAAATCAGGTTCAAGAAATATTTGTTTGCTTGTGTTTTAATGGTCCTAACTAGTATAAGGAACGAATTTTGGAACGGTTATTGTCCATGCTCGTGTAATAGTTTTTTTTTCTATCCGGGTGAATAAATTTGCTTTCATGAACAGATTGAGCGTCATTGATGGAACGCGATGATGGGACGCGATTTGGCCCTGCTTCAGAAGCACGGCCAAATCAGCTGAAAAGTGCCCAAATGAGTCTAGCTAAATTTTGTAGCGCTACTTAGGTGTTCCTGAAGGAAATACTTCTGTATTTCTTCTTAACAGCTACGCGGGTTTGTAATTACACGGCTATTACAAAAAAGGCCCAGCCCGAGCATCTGGAGACCACGTTGTCTCCGGCGTGTTCCAGCGTTACGTTCTGCCGCTGCCGGATCCACGAGTTTCGGCGTGTGCAGTGTGCGTGTGCACGAGTTTCCGCGACTGCACATGCATCAGGCATGTGCAATCTGCGTAACATCAAACTTTTGTATTGCATGCATGAATGTACCACTTGTTGCATTGCTTACATTGCCTTTTGGTACAGCTTTCTGAAATCAATTATTCAGTGAAAACAATTTTAAGCTTGTTCCAGAAAGGCAAAAATTCCCCCAAATGGTTATGTTTGTTGGTCATATTTTTATTGAAATTGTTATGCATATCCTGCATACTAGAGGTACTTAACAGAAAAAACATCACGGGAAGTAAATTTCTTATGCAAAACAAGTTGAAATTCAAGACATGACAGGATTTACTACGAAAACAGACATGACAGGATTTACTACAGACTACAGAACAGGATTTACTACAGACTACAGGACAGGATTTACTACAGACTACATGACAGGATTTACGACAAACTACAGGACAGGATTTACTACAGACTACAGGACAGGATTTACTACAAACTACAGGACAGGATTTACTACAGACTACAGGACAGGATTTACTACAGACTACAGGACAGGGTTTACTACAGACTACAGGACAGGATTTACTACAGACTACAGAATGTCCCATTCCCTCACAGGATAATTCTGTCGTATTTCTCTGTTGTGTTTTTCGACTGGGCACGCTCTAACAAATTTTCAATTGATCAGTTTGGGCAAAGATTCATGCCTTATTAAGCTTGTGAACCGTTTTTATAACCCCGTCAGTCCCACGTGCACACTCGAAATGCAAAGCGACAAGTGCAAGAATAACAAATTTGTCCACGGTTGCGGTAACAATATATATTATATAGTGGAAGAAGTTGCTCGTCTCCGGAGGAATGTATTGCTTCAAAGTGTGTCCGTGAGTTTGGATTGGCACAGGACTTTTTTTTTTATTGATACCTTTAAGGTGATGGCGGTTTTTTTTCCGCGAGTTGTGTCAGAGAGGCGTCTCAAGGAAGTCCAGTATTTTGAATTTGCAAGGTTGATTTTATGCATCCGCAGATCTTGTAGTATTGGCTTTCCGCAAGCTCTGCAGGTTGTTTTTAAGTTCGGTCTTGCGGTGAGCCCCATTTAGAGTTAATTTTGTTGGACGTTTGTTCTTTGGCCACCTGCTGGATATGCAAAAGACGCTGTAGATTCTGGTTGAAGTTGGCAACGTAATGTGTCGGATGCTGTACTAGAGTGCACTCGTGCGCTCGTGGTCCGATGCCAAGTTAGGCTTGCTGAACCCGTTTTTGAAGTCAGCACGAATGACTTTCCGAGCTGCTTGGATTCACTGCACGATGCCGAAAGTTTTTAGTGCACTCATTTCCCCAGGTAGGTATAACCCCTACAATTACAAGTATTTTTCCGTGCTTGTAAATCAAGCGTGATTTACTAACTGCAGGAGTGCATGACTGGTTTTGAAAAATTTTGTGCTAAACAAAGCCAAATTTAAAATAGTGAAAAAAATCTTACTTCAGTGGGCACACTTGATTCCCTGAAATTAAAGGCGTAGAACTTGTCGCTCTAAAATACGACACTGAACAACGGCTTCATTGTTATACTCCGCCATGGTATCCCGAAGCGCTTATGTCAATCCTTTCGCCTACGCGTGTATGTTTTTAGAAAAAAACTATAAGTTTACGTACAATATCCTCCCTTTATTATTTTAAACTTTCATTATCGCTCTTACGCCACCTCGAGCGCAAAGGTTTGTTGAAAGCGCCTAATATGGAAGCAATATTTCAAATATTTGTTTTCCCAAAGAATATGTCCACGAGCAGCGTCAAAGTTGTGTTTCGGCTTGTTTCACAAGAATTATGCAAATTTGTGATAAGCAGACAATGGCTTGTTCATAACGTTGGCAACAATGCAAAGTTAAGCATTTATTTCAATCAGCCCTGTAGAAAACTATGCTTGGGGAGAGAGTGAAAAAGAGAGGAAATAAAATTTTATTTCGTACGCCGTATTGTAAAGGTGCGCAACCCAGTACTGCCACTGTTAAAGCGCTACAAATATATATCCCATAAAATGTTTTGTAGCTGGAGCAGTTTTAGTTCTTTTAGGTGACCCACAGCAAAAACTGGTATTTCGTAATTGCTTCGTTCCGCAGAAGCCCTCGCCCCACGTTTGCAGCAGTCTCCCGCAAAGCGAACGGATCATCTAGCCCGACGCCTATTTGAAGCAGCAATAACAGTATCACAGAAAGGGGTAGTGAATGTACTAACTAAAACAAAGCGCTGACCACATCAAACCGGTAGCATTGCAAGGTATTGGCGGCGTAAACGGCAATTATTGCAGTGCGTTTTATAAAATTGCTGAGTAACCAGAAACTTTCTTTGCCCTTTTATTAGTAAAGCAGGCCACCTATCGGACACCAATAAAGGCCCCCGAGAAACACTTCTCACAATTAGAAAACAATTTTCAGCAAACAAGAGATGTCACGGTGGTTCAAATGACGTCCAAACCTAAATTAGCCAAAATAAGCTGCACCAAATTGTCATCTGGTATTGCTTGTCACAGAAGGCCCATGAAGTTGACATTTGCATTTGGAACTACATAATATAGGTAAATATTGCCTTTGGACAGCAAATATTCGGATACAAGTTCAGAGGAGAGTTCGAACACAAACTTTTTCATCCTTTTGTACATTTTGCTAACAGTAGTTTTACACGTAAGGCACGTGACATGCAGCTTTCTGAACCTAACAAAATAACATTACCCAGCCATGTGACAAGCAATTTTCAACGTTACAGTGATGGTTATAAAAAAAACCAGTGCTGTCTTGTGTTTTAATTCGAAAGTAAATAGACATTTTTTTGTTAAAATGCATGCTAGATATAGTGAATACCCGGCCACGCCCCTGTTATAGGTGCTGGTGCCTGTTTTAGGTACTATAAGACTAAGTAACAAAAGTACACATTTTATGGTTTCGTATCTTAAGACTTCAAAGGCAGTAGTGACAATATTTAAAATTTATGTATTACTGCAAGACGCACATTAGAAAGCACTGACGCACACAGTTTGCAATGTGGAGGTACGTATGCGTGAATGTAGCCAAATGTAATCAAATGAAAACAGTAGGAATACAGGGACAGGTTTTGTGAGAGGGTGTTCTTTTAGTGAATGAAACATGTTGTGAACGGTTGTGCCTGCATTTATGAAGAGAAGCTCGGCTCCAAAAGCATCATTTTTTAAGTATTTACATTTTATGATGCCACATAAAGGCTGAGAAGATGAAGGCTTAAAATACTCCTGGAAACTCAATACTTAAGGCATGTACCAGGGAACCCTCAGTACCTCTTGAATACTGTATACTATGGGGTTACATCTCAGGAAGACGAAATTTACAATTTGTTTTCTTTATAATTCATGAATGGACGATTTTTGGGGATCTTTCGTGGGTCCAAAAAAAAACAAGCAGAGTGTAGTTAAACTTAAAGAACAGGATAAGGGCTGATGTTCGCACAAGTTCTCGATCTATTCATGAAATTCAACACCGAGTCTTATCTTCTTCTCGATGTAGGCGGTATCAGGTAACATTTTATATATACGGTACTCCTGAAAAGCCAATGAAAATCAACCACGCTGTGGTACAAAACAAAGTATAAATATTTGTTAGAAATCTGTTGCATCTAATTTGTAACTTGCAACAAACTGAATAATTACGTTAACTGCCGGCAGTTGCGTTACATGGCTGTTTCTTGTATACTGTTCGAAGAGGTGTCATTTGGATACAAAGACCCGGCCGGACATGATAGACGGGCTGGATCATATACCATTGACCGCTTGAAGAAACACCAGAGCTGCCAGGAGCGTCTGCTGCGGCTGATGTTGCTTCTGGAACCTCTTACGACTTTTCTTCACTGATGGAGGTAACCATCCACCCGATTACGAAGCGAGCTGCACCCGAGCCACATATCGTTGTTACGAAGGGAGGGACGGCACTGCCTCCTGCAAAAAGCCCTTGTGCCGCTGGCAACAAACAATTCTGCTTCGACTCCAACTCCCGCGAAAGCCCCCGCGACCCGTACTCAGCAGAGCTGCTTGCCAAAAGCCAGGTACAATGTTGCCATCAAGGCTCACCAGAATTAAACATCCAGAGTCTACCCACAATGACCGCAGAAGTTGCTTGTTGACTGCTTCGGAACAACTGGATTTACCGATTACGCTCGTCACGGAGCTACGAACACTCTGTCCATGTGGGTGACATCTTTAAATGAAGTTGGGCTGTCTGCAGCACATAGCTCTTTCTGCTGACACAATTACTAAAGTGCAAGCCTACATGGTATAAGGAACTTACATCCACCGTTGTGTTGTCACGGGCGTTATTCCCGGTAAGGATCCGGGCTACCTTCCCAAGAACATCAGGTGCGATCCGCGTGAAGTGCTTCTTGTGCGGTATACGTAGTCCAGCCGCACCTGCATCATTACGCTACGAGGCCTGCTGGAGCCCCCAAACCGGCTTTTTTAATGTTTCTGTCCTCAGGAACCGTCCTTTCAGAGTATGGGTAGTGCACTACTCCCGTTGCTTTCGCCGTTGCCCCATGAGCTCTTAATGTCCGTGCCCAAAACTGGATTCTGATCAAATCGAAACTACTGCAGCGCAACAGCCAAAATTTAAGTTTGGTCTTCGTCGCTCCGACGACCATGATATTGCCGCGAACCATGTATGGGCTTGCTTATTTATTGTTTGTTTTACGGCCGCGCCAAGCCCGGCTGTGTTATCTGCGTTCCAAGCAAAGCGCGTCTTCCATTCTTTATTTTTATGCCGCACGGGCTATCACACTCAGATAAGCAAACTGTTTCGCCCTAACGTCGCTAGCGCAGAATATTCGTCTGTGATCTACAATGTTCTGGATGTGAATCGACGGTTCCAGAAACACTCGCGCCGAAAGATAAAAAGCCTGCAGAGCAGACCCCTCGGCATTCGATTCTGCGACGCTCGCCGACGCAAGTCTCTTTGATGACCGCTGCTTCGCCGCCTCTGTATTCCTTTGAGTTGTTAGGGAAGCGGAAGTTCGCTCCAATAATCTTGTTTCTCCTTCAAGACAACTGCGTCGTCCTCGGCTTCGTGACATCTGGTGGAGGTGCTGCGTACTCACCCTTTATGCTCTCTACGACATCTGGAAGCCGCCAAGCAAGCCCATACATGGTTCGCGGAACTCAAGCGGCATCCGCGGCATTCAAGCGGAACTTGGCAGCATACAGCCTCAAAAACTCCGTCCTCGTGAAGAAGAATTTCAGCCCCGGAACGAGAACACATTACCTACTTGTCATCCCTGCAGAGCTCCGTGATAAAATTTTGGAAGCGTGCCACGACGACCCGTCTTTCGGACATCTCGGCACAGCTCGCACTATTGCAAAAATCAAGGCGACGTACTTCTGTCCCCGCCTTACATCCGACGTCACCCACTAAGTCCGGAGCTGCCGTGACTGCAAGCGACGAAAAACGCCGCCGACGACCGACGAGGCCCGCCGGACTTCTGCAGCCGATCGCCGTCCCGTCGAGGACTTTCCAGCAGATTGGAAAGGACCTTTGGGGCCCGTTCCCTACATCACGTTTACAGAACAAGTGGATTGTTGTAGCGACAGATTACTTGACGGGCTACGCAGATACCGCCGTTCTTCCGAGGGGGACTGCACAGGAAGTCGCAAAGTTCTTCATAAGCCAAGTTGCGCTGCGACATGGAGCCCTGGAAAGTCCTAATCACAGACCGCGGAACGGCCTTCACTGCGGAGCTGATGCAAGGAATATTACGTTACAACAACACAGATCACAGAAGAACGACGGCGTACCACCCCCAAACGGACGGACTAACAGAACGTCTGAACAAGAAAATCGCAGATATGCTGTCAATGTACGTTGATGTTGATCATAAGACTTGGGACGAAGTGCTCCCGTATGTCACGCTTGTGTACAACACGGCTATCCAGGAGACGACGCAGCTGACGCCGTTCGAGCTTGTCTACGGAAGACGGCCAACTACGATGCTCGACGCCATGCTTCCGCACGTAGAAGACGACGACCTCAACACCGACGTCCAAGTATACCTTCAGCGTGCGGAGGAGGCCCGCCAGCTGGCTCGAGTTCGCACAACGCCCCAGCAGCTCGTGGATGCCGGGCGGTACAACCTCCGACACCGAGACGCCGAGTACCACCCAGGGGACCATGTTTGGGTTTGGACTCCCATCCGACGACGCGGACTCAGTGAGAAGCTTCTGCGACGATATTTCGGACCCTACCAAATTCTACCACGTGTCGACCAACTTACCTACGAGGTCATCCCCGATGGTGATTCCGGAACATCACGACGACGCACGCGACCCGAAGTCGTCCACGTGGTTCGCTTGAAACCTTACTATGCAAGATGACGGACTTTTTTGTTGTTGTCGTTGTTTGTTCGGACTGTCTTTTATTTTAGCATCGGGTCGATGCGCTCTTAAAGGGGGGGGGGTAATGCCGCGAACCATGTATGGGTTTGCTTATTTATTGTTTGTTTTTACTTCCGGGCCAAGCCCGGCTGTGTTAGCTGCGTTCCAAGCAAAGCACGTCTTCCATTCTTTATTTTAATGCCGCACGGGCCATCACATTAAGATAAGCAAACTGTTTGGCCCTAACGTCGCTAGCCCAGAATAATCGTCTGTGATCTACAATGTTCTCGATGATAATCGGCGGTTCCAGAGACACTCGCCTCCGAAAGATAAAAAGCCTGCAGAGCAGACGCCTCGGCATTCGATTCTGCGACGCTCGCCGACGCAAGTCACTTTGATGACCGCTACTTCGCCGCCTCTGTATTCTTTTGAGTTGTTAAGGGAGCACAAGTTCGCTCCAATAAACTTCTTTCTCCTTCAAGACAACTGCGTCGTCCTTGGTTTCGTGACAATATCACAGATAAAAGCTGCCCCACGAAGAGCAAGGCCACGCGTGCGAAGCGCCGCGCTTAGTGTGCTCGTTCCCAGCCAGACCCTACCTCAGCGTTCAACCGTTTCGACTGTTTGGCGTAAGAGGATGAGAATGCAGTGGAAGAGGAAGAACCTACGGAGCCTCCCTTGCAGCCAACTTGTTGAGACGATGTTCGTGGTTTCCGCCGTCGCAGGAAAGCTGTTTCTGAGACGCCCTTGTGTCCTGCGGAGGATGAGCTTGTGCAATAGACCAACAGCTGGCCTTGCTGCATGTTGAAATTAAAAAACTCGACACGCACAGGCCTTAATGAGCCTGCCGGTGGCAGAACTTACTTCAATCGCCTGAAGATCCACTCGTCCACCTTGCCCTTTCTCCAAGGCTCATCAGCACTGCCCTTCTATGTCTGACCTGCACTCACAGCCTGCCTCCTCAACGATATATTGTTCACAAAAATAAATCACAACGATATATTGTTCAGTGAACAGTCGGGGCTTCTCTACGAAAATTTGAAAGATCCATGAAACACTCATATGCGAAGCTCTATGCCTGGGCTTCCTTGCTTAAGGAGATGAACTTTCTCCCCCGCTTACCTCACTTTGCGCCATACGCTGAGCTGTCCAGTCCTGATCGACGGTGCAGGTCAAGTTCTACTCCTCCAGGCAAGGCGGCCATTTATGTTCTATGTCCGTTTTCTCAAAACCCTATCTATCTAAACATGTGGAGTACAGACTTGCGGGAAGGGGTTTCGGTAAAGGTAAAGCTTTCGCGTGTGCGTTAACAGTGGTGTCGTGGTAGTGCTCCGCGGCTGCGGCTTGGCTGGCTGACCCAAACCCGACGAGCTAACCCTTTGTCCCCCATTCGTGTGGAGGGGGATTTCAATGCTCCGCACACTCACTGGGGATATTCGTCTTTTAGTGAGCGTGGTCGAGTGGCCTTAGAGCAGTTCACCGCTGCCAGCTTTGTACTTCTGAATGACATTACTAGCCCAACAAACCGGTGTAACCGCGTTCGGATGCCGCCCTATTCAACAGACTTGTCGTGATGGCTGGGTGGGCAAATGGTCTTTTGCAACGTGAAGCGGACTTTTAGGGCAGCGATCACCACCCAATTCGCATTAGTCTCATTCCGGAGTAAACAGGTGGCCTTCCTCACCGGTGCATAATGGTGAACTGGGATACTTTGCGATCTACACTCAACGCTTCCGTCTCAGCGCTCACCCTAGACTTCACCGATCTTCTTCGCCGTGTTCTTGCGGATGCCTCCCAGCATACGTGGTTGGAGCAGACCAGCCCAAAGCCCGACATTCGGCTCCTGCAGCTCTGGGCCAAACTTAAGCAAGCTGAAGTATTGCCATCCGGGACCCTTCGTGGATACCTGTCAAGCTGCAGTATCAGCGCCTCACCGCTGCTGCTAGACGCCACGAGAAAAAACTGCCCAGGCAGCGCTGGATTAACTGGTGATCTTCTTTTGGACCGTCATCTTCTGCGGGAGCAGCAGCCAGTGCTTCCATTGCATCAGCCAAGGATGTGGCACAATTCGCCCCCGACGTTTCACGGGCCTTGGTGCCCGCCTTTGATGCTTGCCAGTGGAAATGCCGGTTCCGTTCCCCTTCGCCAACTCATGATGCCATTTCTGGAATTCAGTTACAGTTCACAATGGCTCAACACTTCGAGGCGATCGACCGAGGTAAACTGCGGACTGCTCCGGGTCCCGATGGCATTACTTATAAGGTATACAAAAATATTGATGACCAAGCTCTCACGATGCTTCTGGACTCCGTAAATCAGGTGTGACTGTCGGGAGAACCACCTGGATCCTGGGTTCGTGCGGATATTGTTCCGATCCCAAAGCCCGGGAAACCACCGCCGGAACTTTGCAACTTGCGGGTAATCGCTTTGACCGCTACGGTGTGCAAGCTATTAGATCGCATGCTTGCCACACGTTTTCAGTGGTACTCTCCAATGGTATCATCCGGCGCAAATTGGATTCAGGCCTCATCTTGGTATGGAAGATGACTTGGAACACATGTCATCTATTGTTTTCTTTGGATCGCATTCTCATCGTGTTTAGGCTGTACAAGCTGTACTGTACGACAGCGTTATTCACGCTGAAATATTACAAATCGTAGGTTGTCTTCGTTTCCAGACAAACTATGTCACTTTATCGGACACTTTCTTCAACAGTGGTCTTTTTCTCTACGCATTCATGTTGGAAACGTCTGCTCGTTTACACCAGTACGCGGTGTACCACAAGGCCCCGTTCTGTCTCTGCTACTTTTTAACATTGTCTTGTTGCCGGTAGCTTGGCACCTTTCCACTATCGAACATTTGTAATTCCTCATTTACGCGGATGACATTACTGTATGGTCAGTTCATCCAGACCTTTCCCGGCAAGCGGGCGTTACCCTCTCTCAAGGGAAGACTGCTGCACCTTCCGTCGTGAATGCTTGGAGCCGTGACTCCTTTGAGTTATCTTCAATCGCACTGCCCCCAAATGGGTCCGCCATTCTCATTGTTTCACCCCTGCAGGTTATGTAAATGGAGATATAGGCTTCATGTTTAGCGGCTCAGTGGCTTCTATTTGCTCAACAGAAAGCGGGACAAATGCTCCACATTGTTCACCGCATTTACCAGAAGTCTGTCGGAGCCGGCTGGACGACTGCCCGTCTCATAGTGCGCTCCGTCATGCAGCAGAGGCTCGTGTATCAGGCACCGTTTCAGCACATGACGCGACGGGACTGGGGCTGGCTGGAGACTAATAACAGGGCCGCCATGCGCACTATTACTGGAGTCCCCCACCTAACACCAATTCTACAGCTCCAAGCAGAAGCCCAGGTAAACACGATTGATGAACTTATTCATCAGCTTCGTTCCGCATGCCTGCTGAAGCGTGGACTGGTTGCAGAGGCAGCATGTCTCGCCGTATACATGGGCCAGCTGCCGATTATGACGCCACCGTTTTCTGCTGCAAGGCCACACTGGCTGTTCCATATGTGACGGACAACAAGCCTCTGAGAAGGCTACACGTCCCTACCTCGGGCCTTGACCTGCCTCCAGATTTCATCGTTAACGTCTCTGACTGGGCGCCTGAGACGCAACCGGTGGTTGTCCAGGCTTTTGTGGACCCCGAGGCACACGACTGCTTCGTCACCTTTGATTGACGTGTCCCCCCTACCCTGTTTTAAATCAGAGCTGCACATACGAGTCCCTGCGTGCACTGCCCACCCTGCTAGCAGAATGTACTGCCATTAGGAATAGCCTGCAGGCGCTTGCATCGACTTGGACTACTGGGGACAAGCTGGAACTTTACACAAACTCAACGGCAATGATTCGGTATTTGGGTCACGTTGCGCGTAGTACATGCCTGGCTGCATGCAGTCACCAGATATTGGACACTTATCTATGCCCTGTCCGCGTTTCGTGGATTCGTCCGGACATGATCCTGCCCACACAACAGAGGATCGCGCCTATCACAGGGGCCTCCCTCGGCCACTACCTCTTCTTCCCGTATCTACGATAGAAAAACTGCTGGTTGAAAAGGGAATCATCCGTCGCGCAACGCGTTTTACTTCCACCGCATTAAACTGACCTTCCCATTGGGCTCGCTCTTTGGGAGAAGGTCGTGCTGCGGAGGCTTCGGTAAGGGGTGGCATTATCTCCATCAGATACACAGGCCTGTCCTGCCCGCTAACACGCGCCGCTTGCGGACACTTGACCCTTCTGTGTGCTTCCTGTGTCAGAAGCTGACGTTGAACATTTGCTCTGGACTTGCCCAGGATATAGAGACGCCTGAACGCAACTTATTCGAGGCACATGACTCCATCCTGGCAGACTCCAAGATCTAAAGCGCTGAATATGGGGGGCCCAGCACTGGTCTCCTCTTGTATTTTTGCACGCTACGGGTGCAGTCTTGTACATCTGAAAATATTTTCTTGTGCTTTAGGGCAATCTTTCGCACAAAAAAGTCTATTAGTCTATTATGATGATACCTGCTCGGAAAATACCTTGTTTGTGTTGCAGCATTTATTTACTAGTGTATTCTGTAACAATTAATTTGCCTTCGAAGTCTTCTGTTGCGCATTTTGAATGAGGCTTTTACACGAATTGTAAAAAATACGCAAACCCAGAAGAATGTCATAAATGATGGTAATATGTTATATATTTCAGCAATCACTTCCATTTTTTTACGATTTAGGAACCGTATTTATGAGCGCAGTCACCTATCCTTTTTAATGTATGGAGAGAAGTCCACATAGAAAGGGTGTGTAACAAACGCAAAAGATTGTTTAAAAATAATCATTTTTGGTTCTCACTGTAAAATATTATCACGGAATATCTACGTGGACAATGCCCCATAGCGCCATACCCCGTCGCAAGGGACGACGTAGAGGAGGTGGCTGGCATGAGCTCTTTCCTGGCCGCTTGTACATAGATCGTCCTTCAAAATACATCGCTCTACCATCGTCCAATATTCGTCTCATTTTGTCTTTGCCACCACGCAACATTTTGGTAGAAATGAGGGGTACTCTCTCCCGCCCTTTAGCCTCACTCCATCTCGTCTCATGAAGCCGCCTCTTCCTGGCTCTGGTAAAGCGTCCGCTCGCACCAGCCTCGGTGAACGATGGACGTGACCGTTCCCCAGCCCGTGACTCCTATCCATGACCCGCCGACCCCAGAAGAACTGACCACCCCCGACCAGACGTACAGCCGATGACATGCTCTCGCCAAGATCTCCGGGGCTTCTTCAAGGGCTTTGAATGGTGCCCCATAGGGTTAGCGGTGGTCACAGCTTTTCCGGTGCGATGCTCATGACGAACATCACTATCATCAGTGGTGGCAAGGCATTCATTGTATGTGTTCTCATCGCATTGCTCATACACATCGCCAACCTCCCGTGCCTTGGCTTCGACCAGAGCCGTCGTCCTCCACAAAGAGGTGATATCACGGAACATCGATGTGCAGAGTGCCCCATATTGCCTTGACCCAGCGTTTACAGAGACCATCCTTGTGAATACATCGCTGCACCATCATCCAATATTCGTCTCATCTTTGCCTTGCCACTACGTAACAATATTTTGTAAGCACAATCCTGGAGTGAATGTTGGTTTGGCGCAAGATTAGTAATTTACGGTCGGTTTTAACGCATCAAAGCAACATCTCCATGGAGGCAAGCTGTAGTGGAGCGCTCCGGAATAGTATTTCCTCTGGTGATCTTCAGGGTGCGCCGAATTATAAACACGCCGGGTTTTTCGCTCTTCACCTCCGGAATAAATGCAGGCAGTGGGGCTGGAGTCAAATCTACGACCCTGGCCTCAGCAGCAGGATGTCCTACCCCCTGAGACAGAGCGGTGAGATGGTCAGTAGACACTTACCCCGTATTATATTTTTCTGCAGAGAAATATTCCTTCGGCTGCCCTGGCATGGATAAAGCCCTTAAATTGAGCAGTGACTTGAATGAGTTATGATTTATGGTAACAAAATGGAAGTCGTAATTACGAAACTGACACAGACGCAACTTAACCGCAAAAATAAATTTAACTCTATTGCAACGCCTACGATCTTGAGATGGTCGAAAGTTTGCAAATACGACCGTCTCCCTTCCTTTACTTTGGATTTGTCTTTTACTTTTGTGATGACCGTATCTTAACTATTTATAACAACATTTGTCAAACTGTTCACAGTAGTTTCCGTGGCCCGGTCATTCGTTGCTGTCATCGCATTGGATTGTAATATTGTTCAACATCATTTCCAAACAGAATTTTGTGAAGAAATGTTCGCAGTAACACCAGTACAAAAAACACGCGGATCAGAAAAAAAACACGATCACCGGAAATGACCCGACGTGATACTCTTTGCGCCAATAATGCAACGTAACTGTTCTTATGCTGTTTTCGTTTTACTTCCTAACGTTCGGTTGTTGTCATTTTTTTCAATGTGCCGTTCAAAGACATATCTCAAATACGGTTTTCTTCATTACCTGCCGCACAGTAGCACTCAATATGCCCTTTTTGTTGAAAATAGCATCACCTTCAATTTACACACCTCTGCTCAACTATTTGCCAACATAATTGCTGTTCCCTATACTTTGCTTTCGCTCTGATGTATTTATATTCAGATTTTCTTTGTCCTTTTTTTCTTTCCACCAGATCTTTGCCTTCCTCCGTATTACTATTTGGATCACACTTGTAACCGTCGTGGATTAAATTCTGTAGCCTTCAAGGAAGATCTTGTTCTGCGCGCGATGGTTATGCAATGCATATACTCAATAGGTACCAAGGCACCACTGCTAAAATATCCAAGTAAATCATTAGGGTTTCATCACATGACTGACCGAAAGGCCCCCTCAGCACACATGATGCTAAAACGACTCGTGTTCCCGAAAGTATGCGAATCTCATTTTTATACTCGGCTGGGTGGTGTTTCGGCTGAGCAATGCCAGTGTGTCACAGAGCTATTAGCGAAAATTTGTCCCAACAGCCCAACAACTGCAAAGTGAATAATCGCAATAGGCGAAAACCCTTCGTAATTCTTTTAGGTGTTCATTATAATTGGAGCGCGTCATGCCTTGATTGTCAGCATAGGCTTTGCTGCAGACCACTCTTTTGCATATAAACATGGCTTTCGTCACTACTCAAAATCCGGAGGGCCTATTTGGAAGTTTCCCCATGCACCAGCATCCCACTCCCGCATTTTGACTTGCCGTAGCTCCCATGTAGATTTACACTGAAGCCATTAGAATTGCAAGCAACACAGTGTTGGCAAGAGAAATAATTTTTACAATGATGTCATGGCCCATGAAAGATGTTGCCGTTTTCAATTCAAAACAATCACACAGCAACATCTAATGAATAGCTTCATAAAAACTTTATATATTGGTAGGTGCGGGCGTTGTTGCATGCACTGACCAAGACCATGTACTTGTTTTAGTGTGCAAATCGAGACGACTTTATTTTTACACATGTGTATTCTGTAAAAGGAAGCACCATGAATGAAACCTTGTGCTGGTGAAATATCTCCCAGGTAGTTGCCACAATTCTGCTACTTCAAGAAAAGGAATTTCACACTGGTCCTACTGGCAGATGATTTCCCTTAGCGCACCACCACGCGCCCATTTCAAACAATTAGCAATCGACAATCTAGCCTGATTGATCAGCTCGTCATATAGGAATCGCTGGACACCGAAACTCTCCATTACCTCACAAATATTTCCGAGACAGTCGCTACGTGGACTTTGGCAACAGTTATGTTCTTGCTTCGCTTCCAAAGCCCTCTGCGTGGCCCCCTGTCAACCACAATCATCCTCACGGAGCAGGTCCGCCCTCTTTTATGTAAATTTCCAATCTCTGCTTCATCATTAACATACGGAGCGTAGACAAACAAATCTTCCAAAATATTTTTATGCACCTAGGGTGCTAAACGAACACATGGGACGAGCTTCTTTAGATTGATCCTCATGCCTATAACACCTTGAAACTGAACAAAAAAACAGGTGGAGCGAAACGTTGTTTTGTATTTCTCGCGGTTGTGCGGTGGCATTTGTCGCCAAAGTCCGTCTAAACAGCTACTAACAGCACGCCGGATGAAGTTCACCAGGTACCAGGAAATCTTGGTGGTTGTAGGTGGTAGCCACCCATTCCTTAGAATGATGTGTTCAGAGTGCTCAGGAGTTTGTGTACTCACACAGGATATGTCCTGGTGTACATTGTGGCATGGCAGACAGCAAATTTCTTTTCTGGTGGCTCACAAACCCCGGACGTCCATGAATCCTAACGGGCGTATTTTTCCATAACCAAATATAGGTCACCCAGGCTACTTGCCTCGCAGAAGAGGCACCAGAACTAACCTGTCTCAGAAATATACACCCACAGAAGCGCCCTCAACTCCCTGCTAAATGACAGCAAAATATAAAGTAGGCCAAAGAAGACCTTTTCAGAAAAGAACAGCAAGCGCAGATTACAATAAACGGTGCCGTTAAATGTACTCGACATCTTGGGCGATGTCATGCAGGTCTTGTTTGGTGTCTGGATTTAAGTGAAGATTCCTGAGCCAAAAAACTGTTGCTATTTAGGGCCTTCTCTGTCTTAGTTCCAGTGACTCGCCACAGACATATTTTCTCTGGAAAGGGGTGTCAAGGGGTGTCAATCAGGAACCATATAATCAGGAACTTAAGCAAGTTCGCAAGATTGGCGCAAGCAAGGCCTACATTTTTCTACATAGATGAGAACAAAAAAATGGGGATGACAAGAAAATCGTGTCCTCCTTTTTAACATGGAAGTGTTTTATTCCCGCATGCAGAAAGATTTCGTTGACGTCATATCTGTCACAGATGAGACGCCAGTACATCTTTCTGCATGCGGGAATAAAACACTTCCATGTTAAAAAGGAGGACACGATTTTCTTGTCATCCCCATTTTTTTGTTCTCATCTATGTAGAAAAATGTAGGCCTTGCTTGCGCCAATCTTGCGAACTTGCTTAAGTTCCTGATTATATGGTTCCTGATTGACACCCCTATGAGACGCCAGTACATCTTTGCCAATGCGACCTGCCAGCAGGACTTAGCTCGCCAAGCACACCCACAAGACAGCCGCAAACTCAGAAATTATGCTCAGCTGTAGATTTTGCTCCACATTTCACTTTCGTGCTTGACTGATTCCTATCACAGAGGAATCAACCACAGTTTTTTTTACACACTGCACTAACTTTTTAATATCGTGTAAATAGGCCGTATTCCCCAGAGAATCGAGCTGTGCTGATGAAACCGCTTCCATATACGTGTGTGTGCGTGCGCCCTGCCTGTAACCGATGTTTGTTTTTAAATTTGCATTTTTCGATTTATTTTTATCAACTCTCTTTATTGGAGGGTTTTCCCCTCAGCGTCGAAGAAACTTATGAAAAGAACGGAATAAACGTAACATTTTTTTTAATTCGGATTTTTTTCCAAACAACGCAGTTTTCCTCAAGAAATGGGCTTTGCAGAAGTTACAATAACAAAAGATCGAAATTTCACAAGCGGTGCAAATAACAATTCCTAATAAGACCTTACGCATCAAATATAACCGTTATCCTAAATTCTGTACTGTTCTTGGCAATTTCATCATTTCATTATCATGAACCTGTAATTGTTAAGAAAACAGAGAGAAGGCTTTTTATTGAAAAAAAGCAGAGTTTTGCCGACGTTTGCAATCCCCTACATGCTTCTCTGCTAGGGAACTGGGATGTAAGGAAAACAGGCCCTAGGAAGACGTGGGAAGAAAGAAAGAAAAACAAAAAAAATACACTGCGTGGCTTGACGTCTTGGCGAACTGTTTGGTGCATTGTGTCACAGGAATCCCAATTTTTAATTGTGGTCAAGGTCCTGCAAATAAGAACACAAACTGTTTAGAGCGTGACGCTGTTTTGAGGGGCAAGTCTGTGGTCCTATGATTGTCTCAAAGTTACCCGCCCTTCATCTAGGCGTTCAATACATTCAAAATAAACGGGATTTTTGTTCCAAGTAGGCCACACATTCTAACAAAATATGTTCAACAGTTTCTAGAGGAGAACCATTATCGTAGTATGTGTTGGTCTACTGTTCAAGGCGAAAAAGATAGCTCTTGGTGTAAACCGACTTCTGTCGCTGGCAATAATATAATGTCTCCAGCCTACGAGGGAGCTGCCTTGGAAGTGGGGCAATTATGTGAAAAAGAGTTTGTTATTTGGTTTGTTGCACCGTTGCCGGTATCTTTCAGTAACTGCAAAGCGATGCGCCGCTGCAGAGGTCTCTGTTTTTGTAAAGAACACGTTACGGTACTTTCTGTGTTTATGGCCCATACGGGCCAGTTGATCGGCTTTTTCATTTCCATTATAACCATAGTGGACAGGTATCCATTACCATTTTATAGTGTGTCCTGCAATGCAAGCGAGCTGGTTAATGTACGAATATCAGAGGCTGCAGTATGGTGAGGGTAAGACCTGCTCCTCCTTGCCAAACTTGCAGAGCAGCCTTGGAGTGTGTAAAAATGCTCCACTGATGCGGCTTGTGGCGTGGGACATACACGATTGCTTTTTTAAGTCCGTAGAGTTCAGCTGCTGGAGAGGACTGTCGCTCCAGACGAAATGAAAACGTTTCCCCCGTAAATGCACGTACATTCCACATGAAAAGTTTGCGGGGATGATGATGATGATAGTTGGTGTTTAATGGCGCCAGAGAAGTGATTTAATGAAAACAAGTGATTACCACAAAAGGTAGGTATAAAATGTGTAAACTGTACATAGTAAGATCAATAAAGATAATGGTGATGGCTGGTGTATAGGGCCAGATGTGATTACGCATGATAGGAAATGAGGTTTAAAAACTTAACATCTGACAAATATTTAAAAACGGGTTTCACAGAAACCATGGCATCGTCACCTAAAAACAGCGATGGGTGTAGGGGAATATGTTGTCTGTAGAGTTCTCTGAAGTGTTTGTGTCGTGTTGTGTCAAGTTCCTTGCATTGTTTGAGTATGTGGACTACGGATAGACTCTCCCCACACCTGCTACACAGGGGTCTTGGAGATCTCGTGAGCAGGTGCGAGTGCGTTACATGCGTATGGCCTATCCGTAACCTAGCTAAGGTAACTTCAATGTGCCTGTTGTGTGAGTCAGTAGTGTATTGTCCCAAGTTTGGTATTATTACGTATAGTTTGTTGTCTGTCTGTTTGCTCCAGTCTGCTTGCCAAGTTTTGCGGAGTTGTTGTCTAATGTGTGCCTTGAGGTCTGTGTAAGGTAGTGTTGCCATGTCGACTGTGTTTCGGAGTGCAGCATTGGCGGCCATTTCATCCGCCACTTCATTACCGCCAATGCCAGAGTGGCCTGGCACCCAACACACAGTCACCCGAAGGTTTGAAGAATGAGCTACCATAATCGTTTTGAAGATAAGATTAATGACATGGTTTTTTGATGACTTTCCGGATGATAATGCACGAACGACGCTCAACGAATCTGTATAAATGACGGATGTAAGAATATGATGTTCAACTATGTGACTTACAACCAGAAATATGCCATATGCCCCTGCCGTAAAAATACTTGTATTAACATTCATTGTTCTATATGCTTCAAAATTGGGCCCATGCGCAGCACAAGACACCGCAGTGGACGTTTTAGATGCATCGCTGAAAAACTCTGCAGCCCTGTATTTATTCTGCAGATGCATGAAATGCTGCAAAATCCCACTTCTTGGTGTCCTGTTCTTATTGTATTGTACGAAAGACAACTCACATGCCACAGGACGAAGATGCCATGGTGCTACAAGATCAGTGTGAGATGATTTGAATGTGTCTAAGAGGGAGACGTCATGAATAGTCACCTCGTCCCTCACTCTCTGCGAGAAAGGAACAGCAATGGATGGGCGATTTAAAAAGAGTTTAGTTGTGGACGTATTATTAAAAACCGGTTTAAATGGATGGTTATTCATTGATGAGATTTTGGAGGCATATAGGAGGTCAACATAGGTTCGCTGGTACGCTAAGCACCATTTTTCGCACTCTGCATAAAGACTGTGGACAGGACTGGTACGGAACGCCCCACAAGACAGGCGAAGCCCTAAGTGAAGCACTGGGTCGAGCATTTTAAGTGCTGTTTTTGTGGCTGAACCATACACAACGCTTCCGTAGTCCAACCGTGACCCTACCAACGCGGCATAAAGTCGAAGCAGGAGTTGTTTGTCTGCACCGTACGATTGGTGAGACAAGACTTTTAGAATATTCATTGTTTTTAGGCATTTTTGTTTAAGTCGTTTTATGTGGGGTATGAATGAGAGTTTCTCGTCAAACACCACACCCAAAAACTTGTGTTCTCTTTTTACGGGAATCCAGTCACCAAAGAGTTTTACGTCGGGATCGGGCAGGATGCCCCGCCTTTTTGAGAATACAACGCAGGTACTTTTAGAAGGATTAAGTTTAAATCCATTTTCATCTGCCCAGCGGGAAAGTTTATTTACCCCAAGCTGGACCTGACGTTCACAAATGGATATGTTACATGATTTGAAAGATATTTGAACGTCATCTACATACATCAAGCAGGATATGGTTGGCGGCAGTGCCTTTCGGAGAGAGTTCATCTTAGCTATAAACAAGGTGCAGCTCAATACGCCACCTTGAGGCACGCCATTCTCCTGCACGTGAACATCTGAAAGTGCCGAACCGACCCTGACACGAAATGTTCGTGAAGACATGTAACTACAAAGAGTGTTCATCATGTTACCCGAGATACCAAAAGCTTTTAGGTCTCTAAGAATGCCGTAGCGCCATGCTGTATCATATGCCTTTTCAATGTCAAAAAATACTGTCATACAGTATTGCTTATGAATGAATGCATCCTTTATGTAGGTCTCTAGAGAAACCAGTTGATCATTTGTGCATCGCCCCGCCCGGAAGCCTGCCTGGCAGCTCTCGAGAAGACCATTGTACTCATGAAAGTACACGAGCCTACGGTTTATCATCTTCTCGAGGAGCTTGCACAGGCAGCTTGTCAAAGCAATGGGCCGGTAACTGGAAGGAGAGGAAGAGTCCTTCCCTTCTTTTAGGAAAGCCACTACTATGCCCTCCCTCCAAGAGCGAGAAATGTGCCCCGAAAGCCAAATCTTATTATATAGGTGGAGGAGTGTTAGAAGAGTTTCTGAGTGTAGGTGCTCTATCATTGTATATGTGATGTTGTCTGGGCCTGGAGCTGAGGGTTTACAAGTGCTCAAAGCGGTCCTCAGCTCCTGAAGTGAAAACTCCGAGTTATAAGAGGAGGTTGACTTATCATTATCAAGTAAAGACTTCTTTTCAGCCAATTGTTTGTGTTTAATGAAAGTGCTAGTGTAGTGTGCTGAACTAGACACGTGTTGGAAGTGTTGTGCGAGTGTGTTAGCATGGTCTTCCATTTTGTCACCTGTTGTACTAACCAGGGGCAGGTTGTGTGTCTGCTGTCCTTTTGGTTTGCGTATTCGTGTCCAGACTTTGCGAGAGTCACTGTAAGAGTTTATGGATGTTACGAATGAGCGCCAACTCTCTCGTTTTGCCTCACGGCGCACACGTTTTCCCATCGCCTTAGCCCTTTTGAACAATAAAAGGTTTCCCGACATGGGGTACCGGCGCAGGATACCCAACGCCTTGTTCTGGGCCTCTCGCGCCCGCCTACAGTCCTCGTTCCACCACGGCCTCCTATGGTTGCGCGGGGCACCAGAGGCGTGGAGAATAGACTTTTCGGCGGCGTCCAGCATGTGCGCCGTGAGCAGTTGGGTTCCTTCTTCAACCTGTAGGTGTCCTGTGGAAGTGTGGTGTAGTTTGGATGTCTCTGTAAATGTATTCCAGTTAGCTCTTGCTTCATTGAACCTGTTTTGGGAATATGAACTGCATGGGCCTTTACCTATATACGTTAGTGATGTGGGGAAGTGTCACTACCGTATGGGTCAGTGGCCACAGCCCACTCGAGGAGAGGAAAGAGAACTGCGGAGCCAATCGCCAAGTCAAGACATGAGTATGTGTTGTGTCCTATGCTATGGTATGTAGGCTGTTTATTGTTGAAAAGGCATGCTCCTGAAGATGTAAGGAATTTCTCTATAAGGCGAACTCGGGCATCCGTGCGAGAAGAGCCCCAAAGAGTGTTGTGAGCATTAAGGTCGCCTGTCAGGATGTATGGTTCGGGCAGCTGGTCAACCAGCGCCTCGAAGTCAGAGCTTAAAAGTGAAACATCAGGAGGAATGTATATGGAGCATACCGTTATCAACCTATTAAATATTATCAAGCGTATTGCTACAGCCTCAAGGATAGTGTTCAGAGTGACAGGGTGGCAGGCTAAGGATTTCCGGGCAATTATGGCCACACCGCCAGAAGAGTGTGTGCAGCCATCCCTGTCCTTTCTGAAGACCAGGTAACTATTCAAGAAATTTGTGTGCTTGGAATTCAAATGTGTTTCCTGAACACACATTACACTTGGCTGATTGCTATGCAGAATCTCATACACGTCGTCAAGATTATTCAGAAGGCCTGTGCAGTTCCATTGTACTATGCTCTCTCTTCCCATTATGAAGTGTTCGGAGCTACTGGACTGTGTTGTTTATGTGTCGTCTTTCGGGGCTGTGACTCTCGTCTTTTTTGGCTTGTCGGGAGGCTTTGGCGTCGGGATGCGTTCCTTGCGGTGCAGCGCAGACAAGAGCGGACCAACGTCCATTTCATCCTCGGATGTCCTCGGAGCGCCTGAGGGATCAGGCTCCTTGGACCGCGAACCCTTTGGGGCGCGCTTTTCCTTGCCCGCAACCACCGAGGGATTAAGGAACGCCTCGGATGGCGCAGGCGGTGCGGGGGGGGTGGGAGCTGCCGCTGGCTCCCCCAAGTCCATCTCCTCTGCGCCCTCGCCTGTGGCTTGGGACGCTGGAGTGGAAGTGGAGGATGCAGCATCGCTTCCACCAGACGTGGTTGCCCCCACAGCCGCTGCTGGCTCAGCGAGCGGTGCGGAGGCGGGTTGGGCTGCCTGAGGCAACCCAGGGGGGGGGGCGCGGGGAGGGACCAAGTCCGACTCGCGGTACTGGGTCCCCGCAGAAACCAGAGGACGCTCCGCCCCCCGGCGAGCTGCGTCGGCGTACCTCCCCAGAAGGGAAAGAGGCGCACCTCTTCCGCGCCTCTGGGAAAGTGATGTTTTCCGTTACCTTGATGCTGATTATCTTTTTTTCTCTCTGGAAGATTTCACACGTGCGGGAGTACGCAGCATGAGGTCCATGACAGTTGCTGCACAATAATTGTTCAGCCTGGCATTTATCTGTCTCATGATCTTGCGATGAACATTTCGCACCCGTTGTTTTTCCACGACAGGCGGTGGTGCCATGCCCGAACCGTTGGCACTTGAAACAGCGCCGCTGGTTCGGGATGTACGGCCGGACAGAACAATGAATGAAACCTGCTTTGATGGATTCGGGTAGTGAGGAACGGTCAAATGTTAAGATTATTTGCTTTGTCATGATTCGCTTATCATCTCGCCGCAAGGTGATGCGCCTCACTGCCGTCACGCCCTCGCCTTTCAGACCTTCGATCAGATCGGCTTCTGTCTCATTTATCAGATCTGGCTCAGAGATCACACCCTGAGAGCTATTGAGGCTACGGTGGGGTGTGACTCTGATGTCCAGATCTGCCATGCGATTCTGGGTAAGGAGGCTTGTGGCTTGCTGGTGAGTGTTCACCTCGACCAGGACTTCGCCGGTTCTCAGTTTCTTGGCTTTGAAACACTTGCCCAGGATGCCTTCAAGGAATTTGGTGGTAAGGAACACTGACTGGGAGGAGATAGGATTCGACTTGTTAAGAGATTCAACAATCAAAAATCGCGGATAGTTATCTGGCTTTTGGTGTGCACGTGTTGGCAAGGGTGGGAATGTAGCTTCGGTGCGGCCCCTTTTCGGGGGCCGATCACGTTTGGAGGGGGGTTTGGAAAATGCTATGTGATACATTGGAAAGCAGGGAGACTGGGGTACTTTCTCCTTTCACCTTACCCTGGTAGTCAAAGAGGTCCCGGAGCTCCCTGCCTGGTAGACAGGCAGGGAGCCCATCGGCCGGAGCTTGACCAAGGCTCCGACGGCCACCGTTTACGGCTTCTACCCTTCACCTTTAAACACCTCGCCACGGTTGGACACGGCTTATGTTTGGAGCTCGGGGTCCGCGGTGTCGCTGCTCACCGTCACCATGAATACTCAAGGTGCCCCGTGCGGGGAGTTTGCGGGGATGACGATTCATCCGTAAATAGTGTGACTTCTAGCCGAAGGCATTTTATACATTTATTTTGGCATGAAATGTACTATTTCAGTATGGGGCATTGTCTTTTTTTTCGGGCAGCTTCCAGGGATGCGAAACTGAATTTCGAAGGACGTAACCTTCTAAGGAGTGAAATTTGGAGGCATTGTTTGCTTGAACTGGTTTGGAAGTAACAGGGGTATACTGACAATTGCTCGATTAGTGTAAGGTTATTCGTCTTAAAAAGTCATTTCCTGAGTGAAACTGGTGCCTCAGGTGCACACAGAGAGTCTCCTGTTTTCTGATCACGCAAAATGCAAACAACGTGCCTCTGCAAGCGTTCCGACATTCGAAGATCCCTTCGGTAGGTAAAGACAGATGCGTAAATTGTTGTTCCTTGCCGCCTAGAGCCTTTTCTTGCTTGTGTCTGATATTCGTTGTAGGATAGGGAGGCTGTACAACAGCACACCATCTACGTAGCCTTTGTGCAGCATAACCATTGAATAGCAATCACTGTTCCAGCATTAGTCCGCGAGACATTTCAAAACCTGAGTGGCCGAAGAAATGCGAGCCCGTAACCATTTAACCTCGGCTGACCAGGTCAAGTGGCGATCTATGAAAATTCCAAGAAATCTCAGAACTCGTGCATATGACAGTCCACGGCCGCCTAGAATCAGTGAATAACAATCCATCTTTTTTCGCGTGACGGCCATGGCTACACTGTTATCGGGCGACAGTTGAAGGCCACGGGATGCGAGGTAGCTAGAGATGTTATGGAGGGCTATCTGTAGGCGCTGCTGTGTAGATCGCCGAGAACGTGCGGCACACCAGATGCAGACGTTATCTGCATTTAGCGTGATCTTCACTCCACGAGGCAGGACTCGCTTGAGTGAAATTAGGGCCAGATTGAATTGCAGTGAACTTAGTACAGCACCTTGTAGTACTCCCTTTTCTATGACGTAATATGATATGCAGCCACCTGGAGTAGGCATAAAAAGCTGCCGCCCATCAAGTTAGTCCAGTATCCATGCGTATAATTACTCAGCCCCCTAAACGATCGTCTCCAAGAGCGGCAGAGATTGCTGCCTGAACGACCGAGTCGAAGGCAGTTTTGATGTCCAGGAAAATGGTGGTTGGTGTACAGCCGGAATGGAGCGACTCTTCCATAGAAGATACAAGAGCGATGATATTACCTCTCGAACATCTGTTCTGGCAGAAGCCATTCATTGCTTGGGGGCCCGTTTAAAGTGCGAATGCACTTCTTAAGCGAGCCTGAATCGTCCGCCACCGTCGTCCGCATAGCAACAGCTGCGGGTGCGCGCGCTCCTCGTCTTCCTCCTCGTCTTCCCTAGCATCGGCGGGAGATGGGCGGGCGCTACTCTCCTCCTCCTCTCTCCGCTCAGTGACTGCGGGTGTTGGGCGCCTCCTCTCCACTTCGGACCGGAGAGCTCTCGCTCGCGTAGCGGTCGCTCCGCATTCCGATGCGTGAGGGCGCTCGTGTAGCCCTCGCCGTAACGGCGGGCGCTACTCTCCTCCTCCTCTCTCCGCGCAGTGACTGCGGGTATTGGGCGCCTCTTCTCCACTCCAAGATCACGATATCCACCGTAATCGCGCAATCAACAACCGTGAATTCGCACCTTCACACTCTCCGCCTCGGGGAAGTGCGAGGGAATTTTTTCTGTTCTGAAGAAACCAGATCATCCTTGAATATATCATTTGTTCTGTTAACGTTCCAACACAACTGAGCAAAGCAAAAGGCCGGAAAGATGCGTATCTTGTTGCCGCTTCTCCAGGTTTTGAAACTGGTACTATTTTTGCATGCTTCCACTCTGGAGGCACTTTCCCTCTTGGTAACCTTGTAACTTATCGTTACATTACGTTAGATTTGATTTTGTAAACTAAAATTCCCTGAGGTAACATGAGGCGAATGAATGGAACAATTTACACTCACATCGAACTGCGTATATTATACGAATATGCAAACAACAGGCACCAGGTTGTGGAGATAAAACGAATTCAACGAAACGCTCGTAGACAAATTTTTTCAAGTAGAACCGGTCGTATTATAGGCATGGCTGTAGGCAAGTGTGGCGGTCGTTCGTTACAAGCGCAATACAAATGGCGCTTTCCACTTGGGTCTTCCAGAACGCAGAGAGGATACTGCGCTCCAGATGTGCAAATAGACAGTTACTCACCCTCACGGACCTAAATATCTTGCACAAGACATCCCATCTAACGGAAAATAGCATAGGTGTTGGATGAATGCTGATTCAATATTGCAGTGTGTGTGGAAAAATACTGTCTCGGATTCACACTCGCAAGTTAGCAGATTCCTTTGTTCGGACTCAGCAAGAGTTGCATCCCGATGTTGGTGTCGGAAAGGCAAACCTGTTTTTTTCGTCAAGACCTTGCTTGCAATGATGAAGAGCAGTACCACCAAAGCCCGTGAGGGTACTACCATGGTTTACTTGAGGATAAGTTGATTCAGTCCGTCAGGCTTAGGAGACTGCCTCCGCATGTGGTCAGAGGCCTGTGGTAGCATACAATCAGCGCTCGCATTGGGCAGCGGCTCTTGTGTGTATATTTTTACTGACGCCTTTGAAAGATTTTTTGGTGCCGTGCGTATAACTATGGTCTTTCTAGATTGTCCTTTAAATTGTGGCTCGCGCGAGCATCGGAGCCAGAGTGCCAACAACATGGCTTTAGAATGACCTGATTGATTGATCATGGGGTGCAATGCACCGACGCAACGCTGGCGATGAGGCGTGCTGAGTGGAGGGCTCCGGAATAATTTTGACCACCTGGAGATATATAACGTGCGCCTAAATCTCGTACAAACGGGCGTTTTTGCTTTTCCCCTTCAGCAGAAAAGCGGCCGCCGCAAGATTCTGAGTGCTACTCTGTAGGATTGAGAGTTCATTGTCACCTTTTTGCCGCAGCCTTGTCCACTGTAACTTTATACTACAGCTTTAAGTTTGGAATCCGAGTCCTCGCACCCAAAACCGAGGAACTCTGCGCACGGCAGCAGCTACTAGCTTAGGGTTACCAACGTTTCGATGAAGGAAGTCTGGACGGGCGGAAGAGGGTGGACGGGAGGAAGCTTACAATAACGTAGGGAGACAACAAAACCTGTTTTCTTTATGGAGGTGACTTCCACACAAATTCATTATTTTTATGGTGCGGCCTTTTGGAGAGGTACTATATCTGGTTACATACTGCTTGCAAGAAGTGCTCTTGCTGGAGAATCTACAAGTGAATGTTGTTGAACCTCACGTGGAAGTTAACCTTTACGTAAAGCTCCTCCTGCACAAATTTTCGCTTTGTTTTCCGGAGCGTGACGCGCATTGTTGAGAGTGCTTTTTATTGAAAAAACATTCCAACTGTTTGGTCCCCCCGAACGAACCTGGGACATATAGCGGTCCTGAAAGGGGCAGGGCGGGACACGGGACGTTGTATGAAAAGTGGGGACTGTAACGCAAATTCTGGCATGGTTGTTAAGCCTAAGTAAGTGTACACTACTCGGGTCGCCATCAGTGCCCGGCTGAAGCACTGGTCGGAACCGGTCCATTACAATACACAAAGGTGGTCACCCTGCTAGGGTACAAAGGAAAAGTGGCACAATAATGCTAAGCAAAATTCCAAAGCCAATTGTGAAAGCAAACCTAGCACGAAACCGATGGTCCGCTCACTGCGTGAGAACATTTAGGGTGGCGCGTTTGAGTGCCATGACCGTGCCGTAAGGTGGTAAAACGTCCGAAGTGAGATTCGGCTTGTAATTCTCAGGGATGCTTGCTGTTGCGCACGAGATGAGATAGCTCTCGCATTGCTTTAGGTGGCAGCGGCAATATTTCATGCATCTCAGGCTGAGAACTTCACGCCTTGTTTTGCACGCGGTGAGCGCAATGCCGGCGACCCTGATGTTCATTGACAGACAGCACAGAGGTCTTGTACGGAGCCTTTGGCTGGCACGGCTGCCTGTGCTATAGATAACACGCGTGCGATAAGCACGGTACCTGCATGTCGTCTC
The DNA here is from genome assembly GCA_013339765.2 of Haemaphysalis longicornis. Lineage (NCBI taxonomy): Eukaryota > Metazoa > Arthropoda > Arachnida > Ixodida > Ixodidae > Haemaphysalis > Haemaphysalis longicornis. The sequence goes on from CM023455.1 coordinate 148,293,379, forward strand.
CTGCTCGGCTTTCGCGTTCCACTCTTATGCACAAAAAAGAGAGGTCGACAGAAGGATCTGAAGGGGGCGTGAGAAGATGTCCCGCCTTCATTTATTGAGGAGGACCGAGGGGTTGGCTGAAGGAGAACCGCGGCGGAGACGGGCGATTTATGGCACCGGTGCTGATCCTGCGTGGAAGAATCGAGCTCGGTGCTCTCAGATCGGTGTCTGGATTCCAACTGCCATCCGCGTGACTCGTGCCTTGTGGCTCCCGGCTCGGGACTGGATCAGAGGTCACGCGGTGCACTGCACTGGTGGCACGAGCTCGGCTGCCGCGGCTGAGCTGCTACAACTACTCCCCCTCCAGTTGGCTCGCGGTATTGAGAAGCGAGAGAACGAACAAGAAATCAGCAAAACATTGAGAACAGAAAATGTCCTATGTACACTGTACACTATATACAAGTTCATTCCAGTCACAGTCCCAGAGACCCCGCACGGGACACCTTGAGTATTCACGGTGTCGGTGAGCAGCGACACCGCGGACCCCGAGCTCCCATACATAAGCCGTGTCCAACCGTGGCGAGGTGTTTAAAGGTGAAAGGTAGAAGCCGTTAACGGTGGCCGTCGGCAGCCTTGGTCAAGCTCTGGCCGATGGGCCGCAGGAAGCTCCGGAGCCTTTTGACTACCAGGGTAAGGCTAAAGGAGAAAGTACCCCCGTCTCTTTGCTTTTATACTATTCCGTATGGTATTTTAAAACCCCCCCAACCGTGGTCGGCACCCTAAAAGGGGCGGCACCAAGGTATCGTTTCCCCCATTGCCATCTTTGACATTTCCTGAACCAGATCATTACTCTCGATTTCTTGTCATGGAGTCCCTCAATCCAACCCACACTCCTGCATCTCAGTCAGACTTCTTGATCGCCAAGTATCTTGAAGCAATAATAGGAAATTCGTATAAATGCAAAAAACAAAGGTCTGATGAACTCCTAATCGAAATAAATGACAAGCAGCAGTCTGCAAAGCTTCTAGCTCAGACTAGACTGGCTGATCTCGACATCAGGGTCACACCCCATTGGAGCCTCAACAGCTCGCAGGGGTGTGATATCCGAGACCAATCTCCTGAAGGAAACGGATGCGGATCTCCTAGCCGGCTTGAAGGATCAGGGTGTCACTGCCGTGAGACGCATTACTATCCTCAGAGATGACAAGGAGATTCCCACAAAGCACATTATCTTGACTTTTGACCGCGCAGTTCTCCCACAACACATAAATTCAGGTTTTATCCGTTGCTCCATCCGTCCGTACATCCCGAACCCGCGCTGCTGTTTAAAGTGCTAGCGGTTCGGGCATGGTACAAACTCTTGCCGTTTCCGAACGACGTGTGCGAAATGCGCGGCGCATGATCATCCGAGCGACAATTGTCCATCCGATACCCTGTCTTGTGTGAACTGCGGGGGGCCGCATGCAGCGTATTCCCGCAAGCGTGAAAAATTTCAACTGAAAAAAAAAGATAATTAACATCAAGGTCACGGAGAACATCACCTTCCCAGAGGCGCGGAAGAGGTTCGCCTCTTTCCCTCTGGGGAGGTACGCAGACGCGGCTTGCCGGGGGGCGGAGCGGCGTCTGGTGTCCACTGGGACCCAGTTCAGTGAGTCTGACCTGGTCCTCCCTCCGCCGCCCGCTGGGTTGCCTCACCCAGCCCAACCAGGCACAACGCCGCTTGCTGATGCGGCAGCGGTTGTAGTGCAAACCACTTCGGTTGGGACCGGTGCGGCTCCCGCGTCTACCTCCCCGTCCTCCAGTGCGTTGGAGGGCGCCGAGGTGATGGACACCACGGCCCCGCGTCGGCTCCCACCGCAACCGCACCGCCCGTTCCACATCTGGTGCCCCGGACGCCCTCGGCGGTGTCGCCTCGAACGAAGGGCTCCCGAGGGGCCCGGTCCGTCGGGCACCCCTCGGACATCCAGCGACGAGAAGTATGTCAGCCCGTTCCAGCCGGCAACGCAGCGCAAGTAGCGGCCACCGACATCCAAGCCTACAGAAAGGCCCAAAAAGCCCAATCCAAGAGTAACAGCCCAAAAGACGACACTGAACATACACGAACACACACACTCCAGTCATTCTTAAATTTAAATAATGGGAACAGAAAACACCATCCAATTGAACTGCAGAGGCATCCTGAAAAATCTGGACCATGTGTATGAGATTCTCCATGCCAGTCAGCCAAGTATCATGTGTCTGCAGGAAACCTACCTCAATTCTAAACAAATTTCTTAAATCGTTACATGGTATTCGGAAAGGACAGGGTTGGCTGCACCCAATCTTCAGGGGCTGTGGCCATTATCGCCCGGAAATCATTTGTTTGCCACACCCTCTCTTTAAACCAAGTCTTCGAGGCTGTAGTGATCCGTACAATAATATTCAATAGGTGGATAACGGTATGCTCCATTTACATGTCTCCTGATTTTGCACTTCTCAGTTCTGATTTCGAGGCACTGGTTGACCAGCTTCTCGAACAATACATAGTAACAGGCGAGCTTAATGCGCAGAACTCTCTTTGGGGCTCCTCCAGAACAGATAGATGCCCGAGGTCGCCTGATAGAGAAGTTTCTTACATCCTCCGGAGCAGGCCTTTTCAACAAAAAACAGCCTACAAACCATAATTACGACACAATACATACAAGCATCTTGACTTGGCTATTGGTTCCGCCGTTCTCTTTCAGTGTCTTGAGTGAGGTGTGGGCACAGACTCATATGGTTGTGACCATTTCCCCACTTCATTATCGATGTAGGTATAGGCCCCAGCAGTCCATCTTCCCATAAAAGGTTTAAAGAAATAAAAGCAAACTGGAGCACATTCACACAAACTTTCTCAACTACACCACACATTCATAAAACACCAACACGTGTAAGAAGCCGCCCAACTAATCACGGCGCACATCCTCGACGCCGCCGAAAAGTCCATTCCCCAGGCCTGCAGTGGGTCCCTCACCCCAAGGAGGCCTTGGTGGAACGAGGACTGCAGGCGGGTGCGAGAGGCCCAGAACAAGGCGTGGGGTGTCCTTCGCCAGCACCCCACGTCAGATAACCTTATTTATTTTAAACGGGCCAAGGCTTTTGGAAGCGAGTGCGTCGTGAGGTAAAAAGGGAGAGTAGGTGCATCTTCCTCACTTCCATCAACTCATACACTGACACACACAAAGTCTGGACACGAATACAAAATTACAGGACAACAGACACACAGCCTGCCCCTGGTTAGTACAACAATGGACACACTGCAAGACTAGGCTAAGGCACTTGCACAACACTTCAAACACGTGTCCAGTTCAGCACACTACACGAACACTCTCATGAAACACAAAACATCTGTAGAAAAGAAGTTCCTGGGTGATAACAACAAGACACATACCTCTTACAATACTCGTTTTTTAATTCATGAGCTGAAGGTTGCCCTCAGCACATGTAAGCCTTCAGCTCCAGGTGCAGACAAAATCAAATACACCATGATACAACACATACATCCAGACACTCTTGAAACACTGCTACATCCATACAACAACTAATGGCTTTCGGGGCTCATTACTCGCTCTTGGAGGGAGGCCATAGTAGTGGCTTTCCTGAAGGAAGGAAAGGACCCTTCTTCTCCTGGTAGCTATCGGCGCATCGCCTTCACAAGCTGCCTGTGCAAGCTCGTTGAGAAGATGATAAACAGGAGACTCGTGTACTTTCTTGAGTACAATGTTCTTCTGGAGAGCTGCCAGGCAGGCTTCAAGGCGGGGCGGTCCACCAACGACCAACTCGTCGCTCTCCAGTCCTATATAAAGGATGCTTTCCTCCACAAACAATATTGTATGACGGTATTCATTGATCTGGAAAAAGCGTACGATACCGCGTGGCGGTAGGGCATCATAAGCAACCACAAGTCTTTCGGCATGGCAGGTAACATGATGAACACACTTGCCAGCTACTTATCTCAAAGAACCTTTCGTGTGCGTGTTGCAAGTGCACTCTCTAGGTTTCATGTGCAGGAAAATGGAGTGCCGCAAGGTGGAGTTTTAAGTCGCACCCTTTATATTGTGAAAATGAGTTCCCTTAGGAAGGCGCTGCCACCGTCGATTTCCTGTTCAATCTATGTAGACGACGTTCAACTCTCCTTTAAATCCTGTACTTGTCTGTCTGTGGGTGCCAGCTCAAGCTTGGTGTTAACAAGCTAGCTGGCTGGGCAGATATTATTGGTTTTAAATTTAATCCCGGGAAGTGCACTTGTGTTTTGTTTTCGAAGAGGCGTGGCATCCGACCCCGGATCCAGACATTTGACTCAATGGTGTCTCGATTCCTGTGAAAAAGGAACACAAGTTTTTAGGTATAATCATTGACGAAAAGCCCACATTTATCCCGCACATAAAACAATTAAAACATAAATGACTAAAGACAATGACTATCCTGAAGGTTCTCTCGCACATTTCTCTCGCACATTGTTAACAAAGTCTTTGAAAAATCACATTGTAAAGTTGATCGTCAAGGTATTATGTCTGTGTCTGTCCGCAAATTTGAACTGGTTCTTTGCTGGGTTCCTGGCCACTGTGGTAAAGCTGGGAACGAAGCCGCTAATCGAATGGCTGCTGCTGCTACACTCTCGAATGCTTTAGGCATAACCACATTACCCTACCCCGACGTGAAGCCACACTTAGAACAACAACTTGGCAAAACATGGCAAACACATTGGAGTGAACAAACAGAAAACAAGTTACACAAAACCGCACTTGGGACCGCACACCTCCGATACACGCAACAGATACATAGAAGTTGCCTTGGCTAGATTACGGATAGGCCACACGTACACAACGCACTCGTACCTGCTCACTGGATCTGCAACACCTCTGTGCAGCAGGTGCGGAGAGGCCCTATGCGTGATCCACATCCTCATTCATTGCAAGGCACTTAACAAAAACACGACACAAACATTTCCCTGAAGTATACAGACGACACATTCCACAGCATCGTTCACACTTTTTAGCCGACGAACGATTTTTTCCTCGTCAACGTGTTTTTAAGTTTTTAGCTGAGGGAAAATTTTTGCATCTCCTGTCATATCACGTGTAATCATCCTGGCCCTATACATCAGCCATTTCCATTGTCTTTTGTTTTGCGTAACTTTTACGTCAACTCACATGTTTTAGAATATAGTCTCATCAACCTATAAATAACTTTTTTGGCTCTCTTTGCCCTTAGTCGACATTGCGCCATTAAAACCTAATCATTATCATCATCATCATCAACGTCATCACAGTCCCAGAGGGAGGGGATGGCAAGCTGTACACTATTTACAAGTTGTGTCCAGTCCAGGTGAGGCCGTGGAAGCTGCCCGATAGTTTTTCATTATTTCTGGTTGTCGTCCCATGGTGCTCAGCGGTGGACGAGTCACCGGGCGCTGGATTTGTCGAAGAGGGAAAGAAAGCAGGGTTTTCTCGTTGAACAGGGTGTCGCACAGATGCACTGACGGGTCTCGGGTGATAAAACGTGGCTGTTTGGGTGCCGGGTGCTTCGTACCACAACACCATCATTCTGCTGCTTTTGAAACACGCTGTGGTGGACATCGTCACATCTTAACAAGTGCTTTCAGTCGAGGACGTTCGGAGAAGGAGGGTTGTCATTTGGTCGCCGTGCCTGACGTAGTGCGGCTTTGGGTTGTGTTTGCGTTGGCACTGATGATTGCAGCCACCTGCCAGTGGTCGTTTACGATGGTGGCAGATTACCCGCTGATGCGCAGTCTTGGCCGTCGTTCTTGCAGACCCGATAACCGAGGCGAAAGGCTTGCGTGGGCAAGTCTGCTAAATTACACGTGCAGCGTCTGTGCGTTGGAATTGTTCGATGGTTGTGACGGTAGATGCTGATCCTTGGTCGTTGGACTTGCCGCACTCAGGAGGGTTTGCACCTTTAGCTACGTCTGACTGCTGAGGTATAACTGGCGACCGGCTGCTTACTCGTTGCGATGAACTGCAAGGAACTGAATTGGAAGAGCCCAAAACGCCTCTCGTTTGAGTGGAGGACGTCGCACTCCCTGGTGTATCAGTGGGGATACAGTGGCCAGGGTTCCAAACATCGGTCACAGAGGGTGGTGCAATGATAGAATGAGCAGGCGATCTGGAGCAGAAAACTGATAGGGATGTCACAGACGGACGTCGGCGAAGGGGCGCAGCTAAAACCCATTAATCACACTATTGTCAGTTTTAAATCGTGCTGGTTACCAAGATCACCGCCGTGGAAGCAGGATTTGTTGAAGCAGAAATTACGCGTTAGATTACATCCATGTCAAAAATCAAGGAAAAAGCAATATACAATGTACAATAAACCCTCTTATACAAAATATATACCTTCAGCCAAATCGTTTGACTGTATACACACGAACACTGCAGGTAGGATCAATTACCCAAAATGAATTCTTATACTCGTGAAGGAAAGGTACACCAAAAAGCGAAAACCTCCTGATGAAAAGACAGCATGGCACGGGGATTCAATCCTCTAAATGCTTTTCCCGTGGTAATAGACGTATTGGGGGAGGTTCACTGGCCAGAGCAAGATTTTCATTAAACACGGAATTTTTTAGCAATCTTCGGTATGCAGAGAAAGTATTTTTGTTTGTGGAGGGAGGGGAACAAAAAGCGTTCCTATGGCTTCGTTAGTTTGAATCAGATAGCTTGGCTGTTGGGCATTTTTAAATGCAAGAAAATCTGATAGACAAATTAGGAAGCAGCAAGGACACCTGGTCTTGGTTGGCATTATTTTTAGTATTATCTTTGTGTGATTGTCGTGGAACACCAAGGGTGCGGTATCAACAAAAATACCAATCCTACCAAGGAAGATGGGAACAAATATTCCTTTACTCGGCCGTATTGCTTGTCTTTTTTTGAACTGGCATTAAAAAGACCCTACTTAGTTATTTGATGATCGCAGAACTCGCATTTCAAAAAAATAATCAATCAGTCGACACTTGTTTCATACTCAATTTTTTGTCCATCAAAAAATCATAAAAAGACATTGGTCTAGGGACGCTATACGCATTATATCTATGTTAGCTAGGAATATTATTCTTACATATTCTTTTACACTACCCGATATAGCTTCAGATGGCAAAAGTTCTTACCTTCCAAACAACCACGTTGGTGTGTTTTTGCAGTTTCAAAAAACTGCTTTCGTGGTAATAGGATAACATTGATGTCTGGATTTACTGGGGAGGCTCAGCGGTCGGTGGTTTTTTATGATCTCAACTAACATGTGGAAACGGGACTTGACCTAAGCCCGTGCTCCCTTGGCGACGGTATAAATGGTGTTGCATTGTTGCGGCCATGGGAGCAGTTATAGTTAATTTTACCCAACTGGTGAAACCACACTCGCTTCCCGAAAGTACACGTACTTTACAGAGACATTTTACTGACCGCAGAAATCTTATGTTCTATATCTGCTTTAAAAACGTGTCATTAAAACAGCATACCCAATTTGTTATATAAATAAAAGCATGCATACAACTTTTTGGGAGTTTAAAATGGGAAGACGCCTTTAAAATTTCAGGAGTAAATTTAAGTATAGTGTATTTAGATGCCACTGTACTTTTCCAGAATAAGGTATAATATGAGCTTCCTGGTGTGGCCCTAACTATATTTTGCTGTAACTAGTTGTCTGCCTTCAAAAAAAAACTAATAAAAACAAACTGCCGCACGGATTATTGCGAAATATGGGCACGCATGAATACTTCAGGAAGAAAATTTTGTACTCGGAAGTTTAATTCTGCGGGATCATAGTGCTGTCCTTTTAGAGAACATAGATATGTTTACGGCATTCTTGATTCAGTACCGTGTTATAAAGATCACATACAACTGCTTTACCTCCCGTTGAAGACATTTTAAAAAGGAAGGAAACCTATGTATATGGCGGTTTAGGAAAGTGCGGAACCGCTCTCAGAAACGTGAATAAAGCGTGTATTTACTGGGTATAAATGGCGTTCCTGTTGTCACAACGACATCTTTCTAACAAATATTACTACTTGTACACAATAGATTCGCGGCTCAGGCTCATTTTTGAAAGACTAAATTTTCCTTTTCCACCACGACTTTTTTGGGAGAACCAGAAAAGCGGGAATGGTTAGATTTTTATTCGATTAGCTTTCTTCAACATAGACCAAACAACCGGGTTACCCATCTGCCATAAGCATTCTGAGTTTCTATTTAGGAAACAAAATCCGCACATTATTTGTACACGCCTACAGTTATCCTACCTTGCCTTTTCAATGAAGTATTTTTATTCCAAATCAGGCAGTGTAATGATATATCACCAAAACGCATGTTTCGTGTGCCGTACTAAATTTATGTCAATGACAAACCGCATAACAAGGCAAGGCCTCAGTAGTGCTACGCGTGCAGACTATGCACACTATGCACGCTGTGCACACTAAACAGCACAATAAAAGACAGCAAATGTT
>CM023455.1:148301933-148404226 GCA_013339765.2 Haemaphysalis longicornis
GGCGGTGATATCAGCTGATTCCCTAGCGTGGGGAATCACCCAGAGCCTTCTTGAATTGGGCGACACAGTCACTGCAACACGTCATCAGCGGACGTTGTGTTTTCACTACACTTCTGGCGCCCCATGTGCGCTGCGTTTCGGTTCATGGGGAAAAATACTTATTTTTGCGGGCTGCGGGGTCTACGGATTTTTTTCGTTGCTTTAAAAACTGATCGGCTATTGTCTTCTCCGTAGCTACAAACTCGCCATTGGCAATAACCGCCAAACTTCGCTAAAAAAGTTCATTACACAATTTTTGTTATTAACTATGTAATTCGCATGTTTCTCATAACTGCTGACGTCCGCCAAACCAGACAGCTTGTATCTTAAGAGAATTGCTATTTTTCTTGAAAAGCCTACCTTCAGGAATTTTTGAAAGGTTCACTGAAATACCCTGTATATATAGGGGTTCAGTACATTCCGCGCACTTCTCTCTCACCTGATTGTATTGTGTGATATGCTCCCTTGTTGAATAGCCTTTAGGAACCCTGCTTGTTCTTTAGGTTGACTGAAATGTATTGTGCCAGAAATTTGGTTAGCGATTACTTTGGAAAATACTTGTAGACGATTGACGTTAAGCTGATCACCCTGAAATTTTTAGATCCTTCATGTCCCCTTTCTTATGGATTAGGATGATGTTGGCGTCCTTCCAACATTACAGAACACTCATGGTCATTAGGCATTGCGTATACAGGTTTCCCAGTTTTTCAAGTACAATTTGCCCGCCATCGTTTAAGAGGTCTGCGGTTTTGGGATCTTCACCAGGTGCCTTACCCCTTTCATTTGTCTCAAAGCCTTCCTTACTTATTCGGTCGTTGCTGGTGGGATGTCAATCTCCTCTGAACTGCTTTCTCTATCGGCATCATCATGGATGTCCCGGCTACTGTACAGATCGCTACGGAACCTCTGAGCTACTCTGACTATTTTATCCCTATTTGTGATGACATTCTCGTGCTTGTCTTTGAGTGCATACATCTGACTTTTCCCTAAACCAAGACGCCTCTTCACAGATTTCAGGCTGCCTCTGTTTTTTACAGAATATTCGATCCTCTCCATATTACACTTCCGTATGTCAGCTTTCTTACGTTTATTGATTGATGTCGAAAGCTCCGCTAGTTCTATTCAGGCAGCTGGGCTGGAGATTGTAATGATTTGCTGTTTCCTAGTTACAACTTTTGTCTCTTGGGAACGTTTACCAGTATCCTGTCTACCCATCGTGGCCACGACTTCTACTGCAAACTCAGTGATAATGCGTGTAACATTGTCGTGGGCTTCCTGTGTCCTAATCTCTTCTTCCTCGGTAAGCGCCTACCATCGGTTCTGCAGCGCGATCCGGAATTTTTCAACTTTACGTCTTACTGTTAGCTCAATTATCGGCTTCTTTCATACTAGCTTGTTGCGGTCACGCCCCAAACCTAGCATAATAAAGATCTTACTATACGGTGGTCACTACACCTTACGCTTACTACCCCTTGCACATTATTCACGACGCCAGGATTATCGCATAATATGAATTCTATTTCATTTTTATGCTCCCTATTCGGGCTGCTCCACGTACACTTCCGGCTCTCTTGTTTGCAGAAGAACGTATTCATGATGCTTAGATTGTTCCGTTCTTTGAACTCGACTAGCAGGTCCCCGTGCTATTTATACATTCTAGACAATGGTTCCAAACTGCCCTGTCTCCAGCTTGATTCTTGCCCATTTTAGCAGTGAAGACCCCCATAACTACGGTATACTGTTTTTACTTAACCCATTGCCGATTCCGCATCGTCATAGAAACGTTCCTCTACCTGGTCGTCGTGGCTGGATGTGGGGGCTTAGCCCTGTGCCACCTTGAGCTTGTACCTTTTATTGAGCCTAATTACAAGACCTACTACCTTGTTGTTATTGCTATAGTACTCTATGTTGCCAGCTATGCATTTATTGACTAGCAATATCACTCCCAATTCTCTTCTGGCCACTAGAGCACGGTAACATACGACGTCTCCATTTTTCAGCACCGCTAAATTTTCACCTGTCCTCCCAACCTCACTGGGACCTATGACATCCCATTTTTTGCCCTTTAATTTCTCGAACAACATCTCGAGACTCGTTTCGCTAGATAAGGTACCTGTGTTAAACGTTGTCAGGTTCAGACTCCAACGGAGGCCTCTCCGGGTTCAGAGATTCTTAGCAACCTCTGCAGCGTCACAGGTCTGACCACCGCCGTTGTCACTTGCTTCGCAACCACTGGAGACTGAGGGCCATGGGTTAGTTGGCGTATTCATGGGCGGTTGTGACCGTTACTGCACCAGGGTGGCCAAAGCTGCTCTGGCGAGGGAGTGCGTTACCGGCAATGGCCGCCGGGGTCAGGCCGCACCCAAAGCCTCATTGTGCAATTCCCTCAATTCCCGGATTTTTATTTTCTTTTTCCTAATGCCGTGCGAATTTTACGGCAGCGGGATTCGGGCCACGGTCCTTCTACACGTGAGGCGCATGCTCTACGTCTACGCCAACGCTGTGGGGGGGGGGGGGTGGCAGTCTTAGATGATGAACACTTATTCCTGTTAAACCAGGGCTGCAGTTTTGCGATCAAAATTGGTTCGATAAACTTCACGTGTAGTAGCGGGTCAGAGAAATGAAAGCGGGGGGCATACGTCACAAGTTTGGTAGGGGAGCGCCCCTCTAAGTGTCTTCAAAATGGCGGCACAGTCGTCATTCTTAGCTACAAGGTTATGCTTATTCTGTACATTGTTTGTGCAGGGTTACTGCTCCCAGTCTGGAACTTTCATTCCCAGCACAGCACTTTAGTGGACGCCATCAGCCCAGCCTGCTTTGCCTTTGTATTACCCAAGCGGTCGCTCGTAACTTGCACACTCCCACCCAACGACTCATTGCCATCGAGCCCATTCCCTTCCAGCTTGCTCCTAGTCGAGGATGCAATTTCTACAACTGAGCGCATCAGTTTTTCGTCAATTAGAGACTCGCGTTGCTCAACCTTCCTGACAAGTTCAGCGTTTCTAACAATTCAACACAACAACGCATGGCCTTAAGATAAAACGAGGAACATTGCTTCAACAGGCGTGGCTAAAATATTGGTTTCAGGCAAGGCAGTGTGAGTGCATCCCTAATCTGCAAGTACAGGGCGTTGGTGCTTTGTGCCGGCGGCAAGACCTGCATACGCAGAGATTCAGGGGCCAGGGAGTGAGATGGAAACTTTATTCTAGCGTTACTCAGCTTTTGGCTTATGTTGGCAATACTTTTTGCTGGCAAATTGTTATTTTTGTGTGTAATATATCTCAAAAACATTTCAAAGGAAATTAGGCCAACAAGAACAAAGCACTGCATTCTGTGTTTTTTAAGTGCGAATACACTTCTTAAGCGAGCCTGAATCGTCCGCCGCCGTTGTCCGCATAGCAACAGCTGCGGGTGCGCGCGCTCCTCGGCTTCCTCCTCGTCTTCCCTAGAAACGGGGGGAGATGGCCGCGCGCTACTCTCCTCCTCCTCTCTCCGCTCAGTGACTGCGGGTGTTGGGCGCCTCCTCTCCATTTCGGGCGGGAGAGCTCTCGCTCGCGAAGCGGGCGCTCCGCATTCCGACGCGTGAGGGCGCTCGTGTAGCCCTCGCCGTAACAGCGGGCGCTACTCTCCTCCTCCTCTCTACGCTCTGTGACTGCGGGTGTTGGGCGCCTCCTCTCCACTCCAAGATCACGATATCCACCGTAATCGCTCAATCAACAACCGTGCATTCGCACTTACACACTCTCCCCCTCGGGGAAGTGCGGGGGAATTTTTTATGTCCTTGGTATAAGACTTCGCTTAGTATGTCCTTTTATGCATGCACACGCTACGAAAACAATGCACAATCAGTGTTTATTTGTGCTTGTTTTCTATTATTGCATAATAACATCAACGTTCACTTATCTGTTCAGGCAAAGAAAGTTTTTTTCTCATTTCCATTTTTTTCAATGCAGAAATATGAAATTGTCGTTTCAATATTCCTTGTAAAATATTTGTTCTCTATGGTTAAGTGTATTCTTACTATGGCGGTTATTTGCAAAATAGTATTGGAAAAGTGTACAGAATGATGATAATAATAAAGGAGCATTGGTCTCCACCACAGAGTGTGTGTTACCATCAAGGCCAATTGCGTCTATTTGCAACGATTTATTAGTTTACTTCAATGCTAAAGTAGGCAATAATCAGGCTGGAGACAACGCAGATGGGAAATATGGTCTGGGCTGTAGAAATAGCAGGGGGGACCTACTAGTTGAGTTTGCAGAACGGAAAAACCTACGCATAATGAATACCTTCTTCTGTAAACGGGAGAGTCGGAAGTGGACCTGGAGGAGCCCGAATGGGGAGCACAAAAATGAAATAGTCTTCATATTATGTGATAACCCTGGCGTCGTGCAGGATGTGGAAGTGCTCGGAAGGGTAAGGTGTAGTGACCACCGTATGGTAAGATCTCTAATTAGGCTAGATTTGAAGAGGGACCGCAACAAGCTTGTACGAAAGAAGCCGATAAATGAGCTAACAGTAAGACTTCAAGTAGAAGAATTCTGGATCGCGCTGCAGAACCGATATTCCGCTCTTAACGAGGAAGCCGAGCTTACGACACAGGATGCCAGCGACAAACTTACACGCATTATCACGGAGTGTGCCGTAGAAGTCGGGGGCACTAGGGCTAGAGAAGATACTGGTAAACTTTCACAGGAGACGAAAGATCTAACCAGGAAACGGCAAACCATGAGAATCTCTACCGCAGCTGACAGAATAGAATTAGCGGAGCTCTCGAAGTTAATCAATAGTCGTAAGACGGCTGACATACGGAAGTATAATATGGAGTGGATTGAATACGCTGTAAAGAACGGAGGTAGCCTGAAAGCAGTGAAGAGACGTCTTGGCGTGGGGAAAAATCAGATGTATGCATTTAAGGATAAGCAAGGCAATGTCATAACAAATAGGGATAAAATGGTCACAGTGGCCGAGGAGTTCTATAGAAATCTGTACAGTAGCCGGGACATACACGATAATGCCGAACGAGACAGTAGTTCAGAGGAGATAGACATCCCACAAGTAACGACTGAAGAAGTAAGGAAGGCTTTGAAAGAAATGAAAGGGGGAAAAGCGCCTGGTGAGAATCAGATAACAGCAGACCTCTTGAAGGATGGCGGAGAAATTGTTCTTGAAAAACTGGGAAACCTGTATACGCAATGCCTAATGACCGCAATGGTACCGGAATCTTGGAAGAACGCGAACATCATCCTAATCCATAAGAAAGGCGACATGAAGGACTTGAAAAATTACAGGCCGATCAGCTTACTGTCAGTCGTCGACAAGGTATTTACCAAGGTAATCGCTAACCGAATTTCTGCAACCATAGATTTCAGTCAACCTGAAGAACAAGCAGGGTTCCGTAAAGGTTATTTAACAATGGATCATATTCACACGATCAATCAGGTGATAGAGAAGTGCGCAGAGTATACTCAACCCCTATATATAGCCTTCATAGATTATGAGAGAGCATTTGACTCGGTCGAAACCCTAGCAGTCATTTAGACATTACGGAACCAGGGGGTAGATGAGCATTATGTAAGAATACTTGAGGATATCTACAATGGTTCTATAGCTACCATCATCCTCCATAGGGAGAGCAGTAAAATACTTATAATGAAGGGTGTCAGACAAGGAGACACAATCTCTCCAATGCTATTCACAGCATGTTTACAAAAAGTATTCAGAACGTTGGATTGGGAACAGGTTGGAGTACGGGTTAATGTAGAATACCTCAGTAACCTCAGATTTGCTGATGACGTTGCCTTGCTAAGTAACTCGGGGGACGAATTGCAAAGCATGCTTTCCGCACTGGGCGAACAGAGTAGAACCGTGTGCCTGAAAATAATATGCAGAAAAATAAAGTAATGATCAAAAACCTCGGGAGACCACAGCGGTTTGAGATAGGTGGCGAGGGAGTGGAAGTGGTATGCGAATATATCTACTTAGGCCAAGTTGTGACCCCAGATACCAACCACGAGGCAGAGATAATTAGAAGGATCAGAATGGGGTGGGGTGCATATGGCAGACATTCTCAGATAATGAATAGCAGCCTACCATTGTCGCTGAAGAAGAACGTGTATGACAGCTGCATCTTACCAGTACTCACCTACGGGGCAGAATCTTGGAGGCTCACTAAGAGGGTTCATTTTCAATTAAGAACGACTCAGCAGGCAATGGAGCGGAAAATGATAGGTATAACATTAAGGGACAACAAGAGAGCGGAGTGGGTCAGGGTGCAAACTGGTGTAAAAACATATTATAGAAATTAAGAAGAAGAAATGGACGTGGGCAGGGCATTTAATGCGAAGACAAGATAACGGCTTGTCATCAAGGGTAACAGAGTGGATCCCTAGAGAAGGCAAGCGCTGCAGGGGCGGCAGAAAGTTAGATGGTCAGATGAGATCAAGAAGTTTGCGGGGATAAATTGGTCACAGTTGGCACAGGACCGAGGTAATTGGAGAATAATGGGAGAGTCCTTTGCCATGCAGTGGGCGTAGATAGGCTGGTGGTCATGATGATGATGATGATGATGATGATGATGATGACGATTACCTTACGGCTATCACTTTCATACTTTGTTAAGTCACAATATTTCTTCCTTGATCTTTATCGATATATCCCCAGGATGCACGGTAACTTTTCTTTTTACTAAATATTGACAAAAAGCAGCGGTTAGAGTTATTACCGTTTCATACAAATACATGGTGCTACGACAAAAATCGGTAGAGTAGAAGTTTTTTTCTAAACTCACCACTGCTCGTTTAGCATTCAACTTTTCACCAACGTAACATTTTGGTGTTGATTTTGTTTATACGGGGCAAAATGACGATACCTACCTATCTAAAATTAAATAAAGAGAATTTTTGCCTAAGGGAAAATGGCGGCCAATGTGGGTGTGCGAGCCAGTACAAGGTGATTTTGTAGGGGCGGCACCACCTTCAGTATCGAAAAAGAAACACACGCAGGGGATCTACTGTAGACAAAGAGCCTAAGGTGGCAGCAGGTAAATATAAAATTCGTTCATCTCAAGTTTACGTTGATCACAAAATAGTTTCCTAATATCTGATGCTAATCGTAAAACACTATTCACATGGTATCCACAGAATAAACGTTTGATTTGTTTTCTGACCCGCGTTTACATTTTCTTGACCGTCTGCTAATTTATGCGGCTCGTCCCTGCCGTGAATGAAGCCTGAATCCCAATCGTCCGTTTCGAACTGCATACCCCAGGTGCCGCCGTCATTCCAAAATCAGCTTGCAGTGGGTCGCACGTCTACATTTGCCACCATTTTCGCTTAGGCGACAATAGTTTATTTATTGTTTAGAATAAACCCGTAATTATGGTATTTGTTCCCCATGTAAAAAATAAAGAATAAAATGTGACCTTCTTGACAAGTTTAGCGCTAACCGAGCAGTCGGCCGTCCAGTAAAAACTTTTACTCTCGCAATTGTCAACAAAACACCGTGTATTTGTATGAAACAGCGTCTACTTTAACTATTGCTTTTTTGAAATTTTAAGAAGAGCAAATGTTGCTGTGCATCTTCGGGTTATAGCGAAGGAGGATCGAGGACGAAAGATTGTGACTGAACATCATAAAAGTTTATAACCGTAAATTTATGAGTCGAGGCAAATATACACATTTGGCATTGAAGGTAACACACACTGAGAAACACTGACCTATTCTTCTTTATTACGGATATTGCTGTGTGGATGTTTTATGTCAGCGTGCCAAATCGCTCGCCAAATTCCCGTAGCGAAAATTGCTTTTTTATATTCAGAATAAACACGCGAGCCCCATCGTTGTTGCCGGAGTCAAATAAATTAGGCAAAAATTACAACCGGCCAGTTAAGTTTGAGGGTTTTGCGAAACCACCACATCGACTGCTATTTGTCGACTTCAAAGCTTCGTCAGATGCCCCTGGCAAAGGAATGAATAAGCACCGAGGATTGCGCCTAACCAAGACTACCGTCGCTCTACGACGTGTCCCTCCAGGACTGGTAAGCTATACGCACCCAACCGCAAGGCATTCCCGATGGCGACGTCATAGAGCCGCCCAAAAGCTTATGAACATTTCTTATAGTGCTCGTGAAGAAAAAGCAGCTTCACGATGTTCTGTGTTTGGTAATGGGATAAAACAAGCCACAGGAAAGCAAGTATACACCTTCGACAAAACTACGGAGCCCGTGACCACTTCTATACTGTCGTATGGACTGCACAGGTTACACCGTCGCACGGATTGTACCGGTTCATGGTGATGGCGTCGGGGCAGTGTGAGGCAACAGCCACGTTTTAAAGAGAAATAACCACTGTGCTGGCGGGAGTAAAGTGCACACCTGCCTTGACCGCCTCGAGGACATTGCCGAATTTGTCCAGAGCTTCGACGATCATTTCACAACGTTAAAGACGCTTGGTGGGGTATTCAGTACATCAGGAACAACAGTAAAACCATAGACGTGCTTGTTGGTCTGATTATGGGGATCTAAACGTTTTGGGGTCATCGAATACGCCATGGGAGTCCTTCGTAACCCAGTGCAAGCCAGGCATTGCGTAGTTTCCGAGGCCGAAGAACCAAAAAAATTGTGAATGCTCCTACAACTGTGCGCATACCATCGGCGATTTATCGAATCTTTGCAAAAATCGCCGCAACCCTCAAGTGCCTGAATAAAGACCGTGGTCTGGTCTCCTTGGAAGAAGAGTGGCCGAATACTTTCTGCAAGCTTTAAAATCCCAACCATGCCAAAGAGATTAGGGCGTAAATGCTATGAATTCGGACTGAAAATTTGGTACTAGCAAAGAACTTCACCAACAGAACAAAAACAAAACGCGCTCTCGCCATCCCGACCTGCCATCGCATAAACAATTTGGACGCGTAGGGAATCTTTAGGGGATATCGACACTGCACGCATGCTCTCGAAGACAAAGACAGCGTACTATTAGCCCTACCTTACAAATGGCGTCCCCCTGCTGGGTATTGAACTACCACGACTGCCTCCGACAAGGACGCGGGTTTGATTCTTGGCAAAAAACGTCCGTGTGGACGATATTTCGGCGCACATTAAAGATCACCAGGTGGTCAACAATAATTCGGAGCCCTTCATTACGGCGCGCCTTATCGTCTGCGTTGCGTCGGATCTTTAAGTCCTATAATCAATTAGACAATTACCGCCACCCACGGAAACAACGCCTACGAGGTCTGCCGGACTCCCCAGCTCATAGCCGGGCCAACAAGGCCCTTTTACCATATCCGAATGGAACTTTTAAAGGCGTTGCCGACGTCACAAGCGGCCAACAGGTGGATTGTTGTCACCAACGATTGCATCACGCGCTAGACAGAGATGGCCGCTCTTGCTAGGGGGAGATGAAGCAAAAGTCCCTATTCACCGAGCTCAGCTGTAATATGAACTCCTTTGGTAATATTCACTAACCGTGCTGCGGAGCCCAGGCAAGGCTGCCTACGCTACAGCAGCACGGATCACCGGAAGGTCACGCCGTTATCACCCACGGATGAACCGACCAACGGAACGTTTGAAGGAGATGATCCCAGACATGGTGCGTATATACATCGAAAATGAACAAAAGATGTGGGACCAAATGCTTCTATAGGGTATGTTCGCGTGCGATACAACTATTCAGGAAAACACGCAGATGCGTCCTTACAAGTTTGTCGAGTTTCAACAGTAAACAATAATGATGTAAGCCATGATGCCAAACTTTAAGTTCTACGGTCTCGATGCCGAAGTCCAAGGATATCTACGGTGAACAAAGCACTGCCAGCTTGCTGGCGTACGTAGTACAACACAGCAGGTGGTCAATGCCTAATGCTACAAGCTACCACGCCGTGACACTTGCATGCCCCAGGTGGAATTGTGTAGGTTTTGACTATTTTTGACGAAACTGGCTAAGCAAAAAGCTGCAGATACGGTATTTCAGGCCCTACAGAATTCACAAGTTGCCCTAAAGGAGACTGTCAAATTACGAGAATGCCCGCAGCCGCAAGTGTTTCCCGTTGTTCATCCAAAGCCTTCTGGTTCATCCTAAGGATCACTAAGATATTTTAAGCTAAATTCACGATGGCTGAGCAAGCACAAAAACGGAAGATGATAGGTGTAGCACTAAGAGAAAAGAGGGTAGCTGGCTGGGTTAGGGAACAAATGCGTGTTATAGACATATTAGTAAAAATAAGAAGACGTGAACGCGTGAACGGCATGTAATGCGAATGCAAGATAACTGTTGGTCATTAAGGGTAACAGAATGGAAACTTAGACAAGGGAAGTGTAGCAGGTGGGCGGCCGAAAGTTAGTTCGGCAGATGAGATGAAGAAGTTTGCAGCGAATAATTGTCACTGTTAGCACAGAACTTGGGTAATTCGATGTCAATAGGAGAGGCCTTTGGCCGGCACTGGGCATAGATTGGTTGATAATGATGATTTTGGTGAAGACGTGGATGCTGGCCAAAGAAACCATGATATACTACAAGTTTGTTTTAGTGAACACCAACGTTTCTAAAATCCCCCACACTATAGTGTTCAGGTAACTGTTCAATACATATTCGCTCACACCGCCCTCCGGCGACAACAGTGGGACATTCAAATTGATAGCGCCCCTGTAGCCACTGAGGCGGTAAAACAAGGTTAGTAACGCCCTGATAACAACTGAACACGAAAATTACTTGAATGCGGCGGCCTTTTCCCAGTTTTGGGTTAAGGGCCACATAAAACGTGAGGGCTATGCACGCTGCTAATCTACAGCGCGAAATCTAAAATACGTTTTCCAGAGATGGACTTCATTTTTAGGAGACACCGCAAGGTGTTCATTCAATTACCCTTAAATTTGAACCAGTTGTGATGGATCGGAAAGCTTTTTTTAGTTGATTTGGTAGCTAAAACAGACTTACCCTATTAGGTAAAGAGGTATATCTAATCTTTCGTGGCTTTTTCTGATGTAGACCAAAATATCCCACGCACCGAAGGCAGTAGAAAGTATGCATGACGTAATGTGGGAGTTTGGTCGGGATTTTAGGGCGTAAGATTTGAGGTTAAGAAGTGCAGAACCACTGGAGCACGAAAATCAACAA
The DNA here is from genome assembly GCA_013339765.2 of Haemaphysalis longicornis. Lineage (NCBI taxonomy): Eukaryota > Metazoa > Arthropoda > Arachnida > Ixodida > Ixodidae > Haemaphysalis > Haemaphysalis longicornis. The sequence continues at coordinate 148,313,087 of CM023455.1, forward strand.
TACCCGTAATTTGCAAAAATGAAGAATGAAGAAAGAAGCTCTCATCGTTGCACAAACAAAAAAGCCACATACAGTAGTGAAGAAAACACCAGTTTTTATTTCAAAAGTATTCAAGAATGATATATCTTTTTTTGTGTGGCACCAGAACTGTTTCACCACATATTCATTCAGCTGCGTTTTCCTTAACATTGAGTGTTTCTGGATTCGCATTCATTTGGAAAGCCGCAGTCTTTGCAACTGTCACACTGTAAAACCAACAAAATATATTAGTTGGCAATTTGGATTCGCATTTCTGTCACATCAGGGGACAAGTAATCTCACCATGCTAGCAGTCAGGCAGAATAGAATAAAAAGTTTTCCTAATGTGCACGTTACGGAACACGTAGTGCCAGGTGCACGAGGAAAGTAATAAGAGCACAAGAAAACTTCCAGGTGATTTGTGGCAAGTATGCCTCTGGCATGAAGTCGCGCTGGAAAACAAGTAAGAAGACGAAAGATCGGTGTAGCAAAGGAGTCCTTGATAATTGCTAGGCCTTCGCCTTAAAAGAGCGCCAGTAGAACAAAATAATAAGTTAGCTGGTTCCACACTCGAAAGCGTCATTTCAAAATACCTTTTTTCTAGCGTATTTAAGGTAGTTCGCCATGGCCGAATTTTTACCGCCCTCATTTTTAGTTACCTTTTCCCACCACCAGCACAATAAGGAGAAAGGCCGACTGACATAGGCAGGACTGGAATGGTTTACAAAGTGCAATCCGAGCTTTTCATTACAGAACACTGTCAAAATCTTGACTGCAGCGAGACGCATTCAGTATACGTATTGCCCGTCCAATGTATGAATTGCATTCCGATGAAATCGAATAAGGTATAAAGTCAAAAGAATTTCGCCTTCCTGTCACTACGAAACGAAACAAATGAAGAATGTTTCTTCCATAGAGCATAGCGGTGGCGTAGAAATTGTCGTTAAATCTGGGAGACAATTATTTCTCGTCTGAGGTGACGGCATTCATACTCCCCAAAACACACACAAACAAGCACACTCCGTTATTCTTACTCAAATGCTTTCTCTCCTAATAATAACTAAATTACTCCAAATACACAGGAAAGCGATCAGACGATGAAGAGTAACACGATAAGACTATTAACGTAAAGATATTTTGAACAGCGTGCAACTTCGACGTTGACCACGTTTTATTATCACAAACACTGCCAAGGTTGTTTTCACAAGCCGGGCGCTGGCTCACCACATAAGATTCACATAAGGGTCTCACGCCTGGCGCGGAGTGACCGTGCTTTCATTCGTTGGCACTTGTAATGTATTTGCAGGCCCTCCGCATAACAAGAAGTACTTTTCTGGATTATCTGCTACTTATGTGTTCTGGATGGTGCGGCGTTTCGCGGTATTCCTCAACCCCTTAGGCACAAAAGAAGCTTGTGTTTTTTTTATATTCGCGTATATTTAACGAAATAAACGATTGTGTCCTTAATTTACCCAGAGTTGCATTTAAAATTCGGAATCAACAAGAAAAACATGGTCCTTAGCACGGCTGGAATGTCGTAATGTGGATGTCGACACGGCTCACGATGCGTGGCGGGTTGTCTTCCTTGTTATTATTGATTTTATTATTTGTTCCTAAAGCAATGATGGCATTAAAAGACGTAAACAGATGAGACTTGCTGATCCAAAAAACAGTGCAACACCTCGCTATGGGGAGCATTCGTTGAAAAGCTGGTTTCCAAGCAAATATAATTTCACGTGGGCAAATATCACATATTCTCTAGACTCCAATGTGTAAAGCTCGACGAACAAGCGAAGACATTTAAGGTTAAATATATGGTTTTGACCAGCGCCATTGTTTTGCTAAATAGCTTTCTAAGAATCAAAATCCAGAATTTCTCATTTGTTTTATTCAAAGGAAGTGTGTTCCCGGCCACCCAGGCCAAAGCACGTCTGTTACAGCTACAACGCAGCGGGGCTTCTGAAATATATAGCGTATGATAAATGGCGAACGGATACTATGCAATAGTAAATATGGGCTACGGTCTTATACATGTCATACTTCGCAACCCCATATCACAAAACTGGAAAGTTGATTTTAAATTTACCACGACAAAAAAAGTCTACAAAGAGTTCCCTATAGCCTTATGTAAGCGATATGCGAACATAGTATAAAAATTCGTTTTCATGAACACAAAACGAAACATTTGGGTCAGATCATGCATAAAACCTGAATTAAACAAAATAAACAAAAAACCACGCTTGGATATTTCGAATAGTTCTGCCACTGCCAAGGTGGCGAAAGGTACTTGCGAACAAGACGCGGAGAAAATGCGCGAATGTAATATACCCACATTCCAAGATATAAAAGAGTACAGCGGTTTTGTCCTTGCGTACGCTAAACGTTAAATTCCTACGGCACGCTAAGTCGGCTATGCGTGGAGAGTTATAGTTAAGCGTTTATTTGTTTTTGCATTGCAACACGCTACCGCTTACTGAGCGATCTCTCGAACCGAATGCGAAGCAACTCACACATCTGGTTGAACAAGAACGCAAAATTTATCGCGACTACTCAAGCCAGTAGAACCAAACGCGGCCCCACTAGTATTGAATTCAAAACGTGTATTAAATAACAGGAATGTTCCCCTACATAAGCCCAGTCTTTACTGGATGCATAGAAGCTCCGTGGTAAAGTGTTCTAGAATATTGATAGTGTGCCGTCTTCTGCGATGATCAGCAAACCTGCAGGGGTGGCCCGCGGTGCGATGCCGTTCAGACGACGCACTCAAAGTGCGCTAAACGTACGAGACACTCATGCTGAACGGCTATACGCTTCGGACGCAAAACGCGAGCGTAGCCAGTGTTCTATGGACTTCTCTGTATTTTCTTGTGGTCAGGGAGGACATGAAAGCTTCATGCGTCGTGCTCTTCAGCGATCATTTTTTGTGCGTTTTTCGTGCCCATAAACCCCACATGTGCTGTGCAGTCGTGACATATAATCAACCGCCATGGTGGTCATTCAAATAGATTTAGGAGACACACCTTTTTTATGCTGGGGTTCAACAATGGCTGCCGGTACTGCACGGCGATACGAGTCGTTTTTCGCGTTTAATCCCGAGTCTGGTCCCCGCGAGAATAGGTCACGCCGCATATGAAGAGGACGAGCATGATGAGGAGCAAAGTGGTGGCATTTGCAAAAGAAACATTTCGGCTCCAATTTTTATTCAGCGTAGATGTGAACATCTCTTGGTAACGAGAATACTCAAATCATGCCGTCACCGCCATTATCCAAGAGCCAGTCATGTGTCAGACACTCTCAAAAAAAAGAAAGCGATATGTAGAACGAAAATATTTCTCCGGCAAAGCGCACTTGGCGTGCATGTGCAGAGCCAAGTAACTAATATAAAGCGCCTGATACCGAGGCATCATTACCCCCAAGAAATTTGATATCACCATTAAAAACAAATATATCTCACTTAGAAGGTTGATTGTTCCACCGTCCTTGTCAATAAACTATTTCCCTGCCGGTGAATCTGACGATATATTAGTACTTAGCTTTTTACGGATCTATAGATTAAAAATGAGGCTCGAAAGGAGAGGTGCTGAAAGGACTTCTCGCACATTCCGAGAAGGTTTATTTCACCCACGGTTCATAATCACAAAGTTCAAAAGTTCCTACTATTTAAAAAAAAAACTTTTACAATCATACAGTGGTGCATCAAAAAAAGATAGAACTGTTGAGATGCTGCAAAAAAATTTGGTTCAATTTTTAATGAAGGGGAACAATTCTTTAAAATCGCAAAAGTTATTTCCTTCACGGCAGAGGAACTGCCCGTCTCGAGATTCGTTTCAAGCAACATCTTTCATCCTGGAGCAGAGTCCAAAGGGGTAATGAATGAAGCGTTGATTGGTTGTTGGGTTTAACGCGCCGACGCAACGCAGGCGTTGAGGCGCGCCGTATTGGAGGGCTCCGCATTAATTTGGACCACGTGGCGGATCTTACGCGTGCGCCGAAATCTCATACACACGGGAGTTTTTGCTTTTCGCCTCCATCAGAAAAGCGGCCGCCGTGGCCGGGAATCGAAGCTATGACCCCATGTGCAGCAGCGCAACGCCTTAGCCACTGAGCCACCGCGGCGGGAAATAACTGAAGCGCTTCAAATAATGAGGTGAATAGGCATATTGCGTGCGTGGGTGTCCACTAGGATATGTGCTAATTATTATCTGCACTGGTGCTTGCGTAGATCTAGGCAAGTTTTGTTTTTTTGCTATACATGGTACTACAGGAATTCTTTGCAGCGCAGTAGAAGTCCAGAAAGGGCGACCTTAAGAAGTTGAGTGTTATCCGCACAGAATCTACACATAGGCTGTGATATCGAGCTGCGACGGGAATTGAGGGTTGCGCAACAATTCCAACTAACGAGTGCCCCAGTTTCGACGCCCTGACGTTTTTGCGTTTCGCATAAATTTAAAAATCAGCCGAGCTGCCAGGAACCGAACCTGGCTACAGCTACTGCAGCGGATAACCGAACTCTACGTGAGTACAAAAGCGACTGACTAGGCGCTGAATGTTCTTATAAAACAATTGACGCGATTGTATAGGATGCCTTGGTGAGATGTAACTCAAAGCGACCGCCGCGAAAAAAAACGCAGGTAAAGGAACCGCATGTAGTTTCTTGAAGTTTAAAAAAACGTGTATCTTAGTCAACGCAGGATATTTAACGTCGCTTCACTGAAAGAAAGCTCTTAACACGGCGAAAAGCCAATGCATTCAACAGAATTTAGTTAGGTATCAGAGCACTCTAGCCTGTACTTCAAGCGCGAGAAACTGTACGACCCGCTGGGGGTCACGGCTGGCCGAATTGGCGCGACTGCACTCCTCCTACCGGTGCCACACTCTCCCGTCGGCCGGATTCGTCAACGAAAAAAGAGCCCGCGCTAACAATCGTGGCTTCACACTGCCCATAGTTCTACAACATTCTACCTGTCATCAATTGGGTGGAGGGGCGCAGACCTCTGTGTGGAGGGGCGCATATATCTGTGTGGATGGGCGCAGACCTCAATCTATGAAACCCTGACAGAGTGGTTGGGCTTTGTTGCACGGCTTTTGCCGCAAGCCACCGCAAGGAGTGAGACGGAGCCCCGAACCAACAGTCAAACACTCTCTGTAGAAGTCAAGGTAAAGACAACACCATTGCTCACTTCATATTGAGGCATAACTGAGATTGTAATTTACGTGCATACCCAGTTCGTACATAAAAGCTAAACAATTAGATAATAATTCACACTTTGCCACTATTTATGCAACACAAAATTCTGTACAAAGCTTACAACCTAACATCAACCGTACCTCAGCCTTCGTAGTTATATTCCTTAGATCTAAATATGCAAATGTCCTAGAAAATTACCCGGCAAGGGATACTGCTACGCTATGCGTGCTTTCTTAGCCGGAGGTCCAGAAGCAGACGTCGCCGGTCGGTCCCGAGTGGGCTTGCCGGAGAGTGCTGGTCAGACGGAACAGTTTTGGGGGATCGCTGTCATGCCCCCCCTAGGATTGTTCTGAAGATGTTCTGCAGAAGCGTGATCGAAGTACCGACCAGACATGGGAGGCGTATGCAGGTGCCCCTTGTATAGCGTCTTCGCTGCATTCTTCTTCTATGCTCTTGCGTAAAACATGCCTTTCTTGATGATCTTGTTTATCTTTGCGGGTCTTGGCGGCACCCCTGTGACGCTCCAATTACTCAGCTGTCGCCTTATTTTGCCCTGTCGATTGTCAATACGTATCGGCAGCTCTTCTCTCCCTCTCGCAATGCTTCGGCGTCACCTTATTTGGTGATATCGAATGTAACCACATAAGGGGTTAGACAGGGTCGGCGTATGGTCTGTGGCTGGCTTTTTAGCACACGTTTCTTTCGATTGACCTGTGACCATGTCATCGTCTGGTGGACGCAACCCCACCGCGGAACTTTCACACCCCACCACATTTTTTGGAACAATGTAGCGAAATATTTCAAAAAACACACACACACACACACGCGCGCGCGCACACACCCACACGCGCACACACGCACACACGCACACACACACACACGCACGCACGCACGCATGCACACACACACGCACACACACATGCACGCACGCATGCGCACGCGCACACGCACACGCACACACGCACGCACACACACACACACACACACACACAGAGAGGACCGCGCTAGCAAGTATCATAGACGTACCACGCAGTTGACCTATTGTCCGTCATTGTCTTCGCGCACTTCGCAACCAACACACAAATGATGCACTGCAGTGTTCACCAGAATTTTCATTATCGACAGCACGACAGACTTCATATCCTCACCAGCACGAAGTTCATCACAGAAGGGATAGCACAAATCACCACACTTTGACAGTATAGCGTAAGCCAATATTTCACACTTTTTGTATCCACTTAACGACAAAACATTTTTTCTTCAACTGCCCAAATGCGTAACACTGAAGTACAACATTAAAAACACGCCCCAAAAATTTCTTTTCGCTCCTAAAATCAACACAACTGCACATATCTTGCTCATAGCCCCGGTAGTATTATCACCCGCTTTGCCTTGCTTACATACAGGCCATTCGCTGCATACCACGCTGGCTCGATTGTGCTGATGAAATTGGTGACTTCAGTTACGGTTCTTTTTATATGCAGCACGAAACACTCGTAGCAAAGGGCAGGGGAGACTGCTTCCATGTGAATGTTTAGTCTCAGGTGACACTTTACCCAGTGGGTCTTACCTGAGACATGGGTTTCACCTTTGGGTTTCACCTTATTTTTTTCTTCGACTTCAACCACCTATCATGGAGTGAGGTGTTCTGCACGTTTCAAGTCTTTCACTAGATCAGTCTTCACGATTTGCGGTACTGGCATGCCCGTGTCGTCGTGTGCTTGCGACAATCCGCCAACAGCACTGCACACCTTCTCGTTGGCACCCATTTCTCTCTCTTCCTATTTTCTGAAGAAGTTGGAATAGGGAAGTTCAAGGCCAGGTTTTAGTCCGGATAACGCACTCCGAGTCACTCTTCCGCTCAATTGCTTCAAATGGTTCCTTCCAGGACAGTACTAGCTTGTTCTTCTCCGTAGGTAGGAGGATCCGGACCCGATCTCCATCGTGAAATTGCTGGTTTCTAGTCTACAGGTTTTCAATCATGGCGCAGAAAGGCCCCGCCTTTGCCAACTCCTCCTGAGCCTAATGACCCGTCACATTAACCGGTTTGAAAGGTAGTGTGTCGATATGTGCATTTGGCTTTATCATCTGTAATTGTTGGTTCACAATTTCTACAGCACGGATAATGGTCCTCTCACGTGGCGGCCACATGGTAGTTAACACTGGGAAAACAAGAGTCTAGGCCGTGGAACGTGTCGGTACGCAAACAGGAGTGGAGCGAGAGAACAGTCCAAGTCATTCCGCTTCTCAGCGCACATTTGCTTGAGCACACGTTTTAAGGTTCTGGTAAATTTCTCCGGTAGTCCGTTCGCCATCGGCTGGTAGGGCCCTGTGTGAAGCTGACGAATGAAATGCAATCGTGCTGCATCTTTTTAAAACAGAAGGTGAAATTGCTCGCACGGTCACTAAGCATTTCGCTGAGAACTCAAACTCGTGAGAACTTTCCAATAAGGGCTTCGGTTATTCGCTGTCTCCCCGCGAAACAATACTTCGGCAACCGCATAATGGGTGGTATAATCCTTAATGTTCAATATGAACAGGCTGGTGCTCTCGGAAGGGGGTTTGTGGTCCCCACGATGTCGATGCGTGCCCACGTGAACGTAGTGTCAATGACAAAATACCTCTGACGATATGCAACGTGAAAGCTAGGGCGAGTTGGTTATGCATGTTGAACCAGAGCACCACAACATCACTGATGATATGATCTCTAGTTCTTCTGGAATCACAGCTATTTCCGGGTCACGTGACACCTGCAAAACCACTCCCGCTGGTGCTTAGGCACCACGAGCTCTCGAACTTTTCTTCACAAATTTCCTGCATAGTAAGTGTGCATTAGAGCGTTCGCTCAATTAAATTCCAACGCACCCTTCTTGTCGCCAGAGGGGCCTGTCTTGCTCGTTTGGGGAAACCAAGGTCTCAGGGAGACGTAGTCTTTCTGTTGTAGTGCGAAGTGTTACGTGTCTGTGTTTATCTCCACTTGTCTGGGAATTCTCAGTGGATGAAGGGCCATAAAAATAGCTTTTATTTGAGCCTCGCTGATGGTGGTGGTGGCAGCCTTACTTTTCCATAGCCTTGTTTCGACGACTAAACAAGCGGTCGCGCAGTAGTTACCCTTTTCAGCAAGTTTCTCCGCACCATCACCGTACTGCTCATGGTGTCACGCAAGACGCATGCGTCCTTCTCCCTTCCCTTTCCTGTGAGGACCAGCATGCTTTTATTGGAAACTTTGGTAGCGGCAGCTGTACAGCGTTCACGACTGGAATTTTCGTCCCGATCTTCAGCTCCACCATTGCTATTAATTTGGGTTGGTCGCTTTGGGAATGCGTACACGCACGATGCTTGTGGGTCCTCTTTGTGACCGCTACGGAAAGCGTCTCAGCTGTGTCGAGTTCACCCACACTTGAAACGTTTGGGTTGGTTGAAATCCTAAGATGTGTCGCGGAATTTTCTGGCAAGGTGTCCTAGCTCATTACCTAACTATCATTTTGGTCATGGCCTCAGGCAGAAAATTCTTCTATCAGTGTTGCTGTTTCGCATGTCATCTTGAGTCTCTTCGTGTACATCCGCTAAGATGTTCTCGGTGGAAATTCGTAAAAGTGGTCAGCCACTTAGGGCATTTCTTAGAGCGTATTCGTTTTTATTTCCTTAACAAATAGATACTAGCTCCGGTGGTGGCTACTCAGAAATTGTTCTTGAATGAGCACCTCACTGATCGCCTTGTACACTTGTTATATTCATGACGACTAAGTCCAGTGAACAAAGTAGGGGCCTAATCACGCCGCATACACCATCGCTGTCGCAGTAGAGGTTAGTTTGCCGCTACTAAACCTGTCCGGAAAACCATTGACCGCGAATCTGAACGTCTACAGTGACGTCGTCGCATTCACTATGGCGCAATGTTCAGCCTCCACACGCTCATTGCTTCTGGCTCCTACAACGGCTGTACGCCGTCACTTATTGATCTTCCGGCCAGTTTGGGCGGCCAGGAATACCATCAAATCACGGGATGTAGGTGTAAATGTCAACCCTTTTCTTGTCGAACGACCGGAGTAGCTTTCTGGGGTTCAGACGTAGTCATTTGGCAACCTCTATAAGGAGTGATTCACGAGCGACGCATATTCGCTCGCTACGCGCAGCAATTGAAATATACCTAGCAAAAGTTACAGTTCTGCGTGTCAAGCTCTCTCCTCGCTCTCGTATTCTCTCCAGTACTCCTCACGGGCGCGTTCGTTTTACCTCTCAGCCTCACGACGGGCGTCCAATCGTTAATATTGCCTGTGTTTTTCAGCCGCGGCCAGAGAAAGTTCTGTGTCCTCGAGTGTTTCTTTCTCCTTCTGGCTAACCCCCTTCTTAAGTTCAGCTCCGGTCATGCCAGCCCGTGTGCCAAGAGAAAATAACATCTACCAAACCAGCGAAAACCACAAAAAATCGCAATAATGCGTAATAGCTGAAGGTAGCGAAGCTTTACGCAACCTTCGCGACCATAACAACGGTTTAATTTCACGATGGCAGCCAGGTTGCTTCTCCGCTGCTGCAATGAAAAATGCCCCATTGTTCCTATTCATGTGAGATTGCTTCATTTTTTTGGAAATGATAATCATTCGAAATCACCTTGGATGGGTGTAAGCTGTGACGTCTTTCTCATTAGAGCAATTGTTGCAACGATAACGGCGAACGATGCAGTCTCTGGTTCCGAGCAATTGTTGCCATGATTACGGCGGACACAAGTTCTTTTTTGCCAATCTCAGCCAATCTTCTTAGGAGGGTATGGATGGCTCTGCAAACATTCGCCTGGTAGGATGGTTCATCGCCGCCAGCCTCACACACACATTCGCTGGAGATTTTCTTGGCTGTAACTGACGCGAGGTCAACGCGAAGAACGCGCTCACTTGTGCTCTGAAGTTTTTTTTATATTTTAAATGCTGAAACCATACTCTAACAATTTCATCAACCGCTTCGCTGATGAAAGCTCAAACCACTCTACGCGTACACAAAAGATGCTGGTCAATTGCGACTAGCGACTAGCGACAACGTTGTAGCACGCGAGCTGACAATGTTTCGGCCGCTTGGCGGCCCGTTTTAAGCCACGTGTGAACAACCAATTCGGGGCTTTGTCCAAGCTTCCCGCGCTTTATTACATTAAAGTTATGTCCATGGCCGTATTGTAAATGTTATCATCGTATGGGTTTATCCGTATGCAGGGACACAGTGCTCCACTGACTAACACGGGGCGGTGTTTGGCCTTCGGTGACCGATGTTGTCACTAGCCGGTGTACATTGTGAAATGGAGTCTCTAGCGGACCTCCTACCCTCTTTTTACCACGCAATGAAAAGAAAAGCACTGCCCACACGATCTCGAGGCAGAACTAAAAGTGTAAGCTACCGTGGTCTCTCGGTACGTTAAGAGAAACACAACTCTATGGTAATCCAAACAATACATCATCCCTGCAGCGGGATGATCTGTATACTGTTACAACCTAATATAAACTCTAGTTCATAGTCTATGCAGAAAAAATTTAGAAGTAAAAGTCAAATGGCCTGGACAATTTCTCGGCTCGGGAACCGGCGACGATATAAGTGCCTTCCGAGTCGGAGGTCTAAAAGCAGAGGTCCGCGGGATGGCCCGCCTGGACTCACTAGGCGCTACTGGTTAGACTGTAAATTATTTTGCGTTACGGTGGCGGCCCACCAAGAGGGCGGTTCCGATGATATTCTGCACACACATTGACCAAAGTTTGGACGAGACTACGGAGGGGTAGGCGTGTTTCATATTCAACGCGTATCGCCCCCTCCTTTTAATATGGTATCGGCGGTAATCACGCTTTTCTTGGTCGTTTTGTTTATCATTGGCTTTCTCGCGCCACGCCTTTCGCGCTGTTTTTACTCAGCCGTCACCTTATTTGCTCCTGTGATCGTCCGCACGTGTCGTCGGCGTTTTTCTTGCCCTTGCATTGCTCCGGTGTCACCTTATTTGATGATGTTGACCATGCCCACGTCAGGGATTACTCCATTTTCGCGCTTGCAAGTGGGTTGCGTCTTGAACAGCGAAGCTTGTGTTGCTTGCCGTAGTGTGTGCGGCGTGTGCGGTCATACGGGAACTGGGTCGTACGTACTTCAGCAGTTTATAACGAATGTGTGCCCTTGGCTCACAAGCTGCGCCCCGAGCCGCCCAGGCTTGCACGTGGCACTTGTTATAAAATACAAATATATCTTCACGTACGTCCGCACCTCAAGGGGGCACACAAGCCAGGTCAGGCTACAGTCGCTCAGTTCGCAAAGCCTGTTTACTGCCAGTTCTAACGTGCACTGACGCGTCCCACTTTGGCCAAAATGTGAAAGTCTGGAGACAACACGACCCTTGCACGACTGTGGAGCATAAGAAAAAAGACTATATTCATTGATATGGTGATGAATACTACGACCACAATGAAACGCAACAGCGAGACGTGTAAACAAACAATTGGAAACCTACTTTATGTCGTAGTGATGCGGCTTTACTGCATACGTAGGCAGAAATTCTTCTGTTTCGCTATGGGTTTAGCCTTTTGTGACTTAGTGCAAGCTTCCCCAATTTGTTAGGACACATATCTGTCTTTGCATCTGCCCCAACGTTGCCGGTACAATGACGTAACCTCGCGCAGTATTGTGACATCGGGCAAAATTTGGGGCCATCTGGGGCCATTTTTTCAAGTGCGCTCTCCGGCTTCTTTCACTAGCTTTCATCTGAAAGCAACCGCGTCTTCTTTTCCAGTGGCATGAACAATACCTTCCTGATCATTCTAACCGTTGTACCCTCAAATGCCTCATTTGCATTTCACTTCCAGTTCAATCATTAGGCAGGTGTAAAGGAAACTAAAATTGGTGATCCTTACCCTGCATTGTTGATCCTAACTTGGCTTTCCAGATATAATTAAGCCATGGATTGAAACGTTTTGATGCCGGTGAATACAATACGATTATATCAAACTTCAAACTTGTCTGATTCTTGATACTCGGGATTCTTAAATTGTTATGTGAAACTTTGTGAAATCATTACATCAGCCAGTGAATTGTCCACTTCTGTTCTGGATTGGAACAGGCGCTTTCATACACCTCGCTAACCTTCGCTGTCAAAAAGCTTGCAATATTCTTTTAGATAAAAAAACAACCTGTCCATAGTACTCAATGGCAACCATTTACCACGTGCCTAGGAGCACAATATAAACAATATTTGACTACGTTATCCGCATTAGTACTAAAGGCCAAGCAAAACAATTATGAAAATCATAATTGGGGCGTCGGAAGTAATAGAAAAAAATGGCTGCGGCTTAGCTTAGTTACTCTTGAATATGCAAAGCAAAAACTTTGCTTACTATGTTTGAGTCATGGTTTAACTTGGTTAGCCCTTCGTTTAGATGTATTGCCGACCACGTCTCAAAGCCGTTCGTTTCCATACAAGGCTCAGAGAAGGAGGCCGGGTGAACGCAGCGCTTCTCTTCGCCCGGCGCGATGTGATCCACCTTGCCCAAGACGATCCAGCGCCGCATCCATGGGAGGCTACGTGGAGTGCTCTACTGTCTCGGCCTCGGCGCAGTGGCGTTGGAAACGGTGGCTCGTTTGGTGCAAAACCATAGGAAGCGTGGCCTTGTGTGCAACGCCGACCGCGGGCGTGTCGATTCACGTGGTGGGCTTCGACGGGTGTGTCACCTTGGGTGTGTTTCCGGGCTGGTCATTTGCGCATCCTACACCATATTGGTGGGCGAAATTAGTAAAGCTTTTCTTTAAAAGGAAGAGACACATAAAAAAATTTGCGGAGCTTGCACTAGCGGTCAAAGGTTGCAGAAACAACAGAACTCTTCTCCCTTCAACGGGGACCCGGTTGTTGCACCTCACATTTATTTCCGAACTTGCTATTGACAAGCAGCCCAGGATCGTTTTTTTCACAAGCTTTATAACGTTTCCCAAAGTAGAACGCATTTTCACGCATTAGAACACCTGGCAACGGCTTTGCGAACTTGGCGCATGTGCAATAAATTTTACAACTGTGCCCATCTTTCAGGCGCACAGGCGAGAAAACTGGTGTGGAGAACAGCATCTTTACAATCTTTAACTATTATCGGGAATAATTTTTATATTTGTTTCACGTGATTCCCCTCAACGAGGGCTTTACTTTTATAGCCCACACACCGTGGCAGGATGATTTGCCATTTTAAACCAATATTAATAACAATGACACTTTTGACACTTACCCGGGCGCATTATTATACGTCCCACGCTATTATCCTAATTGAACCAGTCCATTTGATAGCCCTCATAATAGAGCGGCGTCACCTTGAATTTTAACTCAAACTATTACTCACCATGAGTATCTAGTGTCTGAAACCACGAGGCCTTTGTTTCTTTGTCCCACGTATATCCACCAGATGAAGACAGAAAATTTGATACTGTACACGTCTTGGCGGGGTCACTTCAAGTTTTAACCCTGTATGGGTTATGTCATGACCATGTCATGACTTTACCCAGGAAGCATTTGTTTTTATTTGTAGTACCACAAATTCTCTAGCCTGGCTCTAGACATGAAAGGACGATTTGACAACATCCCTCATCAAGCAATCCTCCAAGGTCTCGCCTCCACTAACTTCGGCCAAAGCTCTACGAGTACATTGGTTCATTCCTAACCAATCGCAGTGGTACAGTGGGAATCGGGCACTTCTGTTCTGAGGCTTTCCAAAAATGCCTGAAGAAACCCCCCAACGCTCAGTGATTTCTCCACTACTATTCAACATTGAAATGAAAGATCTAGCTCCTCTGTTGACAACTATCCTCAACCTGCGACACAACCTCTACGCCGATGATCTCGCACTCTGAACTCCTACTGGCTCTATAGGTGATCAACAAGACGACCTCCTAAATGCCATCGAAGTAGCACAACAATACCTGCAAGCCCGCGGGTTGCAATGTGCCCTCGAAAAATCCGCCTTACTTACACTGTCTAAACGAACACCTAAACGGAGTGCCAACTCTATACCAGATCCTGAACTCAGCATCAATATTCAACCCGTTCCTAATGTCCCCCACATGCAAATTCGGGTGCCGAAACAATTCGGCCACTCAAATGCACTCTCTTACAATTATTGCACCCTATCCATTGAGTTTCCCACCGACGATTCCACCTCCAAGAATCAGACACTCTGCGCAAAATACAAGCCATCCTTATCAGCCAGCCCCAGTGCATACAGTGCTCCGTTCCTAGCCCTAAAACCCTCCGAACAAAACAAATGGAACACCGCGCTACGGCTACTCTACAAAACCGCACTACGATTGCCCCTGTTCCCCCAAAACAGCAACAAACAAGTTACTATACGTGGGAAATATTCCAAGAATCGCACCCTATTTCTCAATTCACACGCCTCCAACTCACTAATACAGGAAAAGGGACCCTCCACCGGCGAGGGTGTTCGACCCCACAACAGCAAGAAGAGAACGCACGGTGTTCCCAGGCCCATTCGACAACACATCAGAGTGGCTCGAATCCCATGTAACATGCATCCGACCTATAACTAGGCACGATAAGCAGCAAGTGCTAAAGTATCTATGTGCAGTATGACCACCTCCCCTTTACTCGCTATGCAGACGCCTCTCCATACCCTCACAAATCTGCCCACGCTGCCAGTGTGACCGGCGGCAAAGAAAACGATTAACCGCAGTCACGACCATTACAAAATCGATAGAAACAGCCGAATAAATTGCTATCGCCCTAGGCGCTACCACTTGCGAAGTTATACTCACAGACTCCCAAGCCGCATGGCGCAATTTCCTAATCGGACGAATATTCCTAACCAGCATTCGCTATACTAAAACAAATTAAACAACTGCTTGAATTACAGATGATCACGAAACCCTCAAAGGAAGTGAGTCGGCACACGCCACTGCCCACGCGCATACACGCCGGGCTGTTTACCAAGAGGGTGATAAACTACAAGATGACGACATCCTCAAGCCTATGGCCCATAGAAAGTATGCCGACATAATCGCCCACTACCGGCGCGTGCACAAACAATACCCAGCACCTCACCCACACCAATTCAGAAACGAAGTTACAATACTTCGATGAATGCAAACTAACTCTCACCCCCACAATACCCTGCTCCATGCCATGTACCCCACCTTCTACCCCACATTTTGTAAATACTGCCCCCAACCATGGCACCCCATACTGTCTGGTATGGGGGTGTCAACAAACACCGTCTCTTACTCCCAATCCCAAACCTGCATACGAGCAGTGGGTGGCACAGCTCACCAGCTCCGACCTCTCCTCCCAGCGTAGCCTGGTGGAGAGAGCTCGGGTGGCCAGCGCCGGCCAGGGTATCCCACACTGGAGTAAACCCCCCACGAGGCGGGTCCCGAAACAACAGCACCTAAGGCTCGCAAAGATAAAGTTTATTCCTCCTTCTGCTACACCCACGCCAGTCACCTCATCGAGACCTCTAACCTCCAACCCACCCCGCATGGGGCACCTTGAGCAATCTTGGTGACGGTGTTGGCGACACCGCGGACAACGAGCCCCAACACATAAGCTGGATCCAACCATGGCGATGTGTTGTATGGTGAAGGGTAGAAACCACAAATGTTGGCCGCCGGAGCCCAGGTCAAGCTCCGGCTAATCGGCTCCCTCTTTTTCCACCAGGCAGGGAGCTCCACCCCATCTTCAGCTATCAGGGTAAGGCTGACGAAGAACTTACCCCCGTCTCCCTGCTTTCCAATGTATTATATGACATTTCCTAACCCCCCCCCCCGCAAACTTGATGAGCCCCGAAAAAGGGCCGCACCGAGGTTTCGTTCCCACCTCTTTCAACACCTGTCTTGTCAACAACCGTGAATAACTATGCTCGTTTTCTTGTGATTGAGTCAGCTGACTCAGCAGAACCTGTCTCTTTCATGTCTGTATTCTTGATTTCTAAGCTTTTCAAAGCACCACAGGTGCAAATATCAAGCTAAAAAGCTCAGGACCGGAGAAATTCTTGAAAACGTATTGCCGAACAACAAGCCCGCGCTCTTCTTGCATAAAGCCGCTTCTATGATCTGAACATCAGGGTCACACCCCACAGGAGCCTAAACAGTTCCCAGGCTGTGATTTCTGAAATAGATCTCCTGACGGAAACACATACCGACCTTCTGGAGTGTTGAAAGGATCACGGCGTCACAGCCGTAAGGCGCATCTCGATGCGCAAGGACGACAAGATAATCCCCACCAAACACATTATCCTGACCTTTGACCGCTCGGCACTTCCACAATATGTAAATGCGCGATGCTCCATTCGATTCTCCATTCGATGCTCCATTCGATGCTCCATTCGTCCTTACATTCCGAACCCGCGCCGCTGCTTCAAGTGCCAGCGGTTCGGACATGGTACAAACTCTTGCCGTGGCCGAACGAACTGTGCAAAATGCGCGGCGTACGATCACTCCAGCGACAACTGCCCATCCGACACCATCACTTGTGTGAGCTTTGGGGGGCGCATGCCGCGTACTCCCGCAAATGTGAAAATTTTCAAACAGAGTAAAAGATCATCAACATCAAGGTCACTGAGAACATCACCTTCCCAGAGGCGCGAAAGAGGTTCGCCTCTTTCCCCCTTCGGAGGTACGCTGACGCAGCTCGCCGGGGACAGAGCAGCGTCTGGTTTCCGCGGGGACCCAGTACCGCGAGTCGGACTTCGCCCTGCCGCCCCCCCCCCCTGGGTTGCCTCATGCAGCCCAATCCCGCACAACGCCGGTTGCTGAGGCAACAGCGGTTGTGGTGCCAACCGTCTTAGCTGGGACCGATGCCGCTCCCGCCGCTCCTCCCCGTTCTCCAGTGCGCTTGAGGGTGCCGAGGGAATGGATACCGGGGGCCCCGCATCGGCCCCCACCGCCACCGCACCGCCCGTGCCACTTCTGGTGCCCCCGACACTCGCGTCTGTGGCGGCTCAAACGAAGGGCCCTCGAAGGGGGGACAAGTCAGGGGGGCCCGGTTCGACGGGCACACCCAGGGCATCGGACGACGAGATGGACGTCGCGCCGTTCTTGCCTGCAACGCTGTGCAAGGAGCGGCCTCCGACGTCCAAGCCTACAAAAAGGCCCAAAAAGCCCAATCCAAGAGTCACAGCCCCGAAAGACGGCACGTAAACATACACACTCCAGTAGCTCTCACACTAAATAATGGAAAGAGAAAACATAATACAATGAAACTGTAGAGGCCTTCCTAAAAATCTTGACGATGTGTACGATATACTGCACTCCAATTAGCCAAGTGTTCTATGCCTACAAGAAACACATTTAAATTCCAAACATACACATTTTCTGAATAGTTACCTGGTATTTAGGAAGAACAGGGATAGTGGTGGTAGATCTCCCGGGGGTGTGGCCATCATTGCCCGAAAGTCCTTGGCATGTCACACTGTCCAGTTGCAGACCGTGCTTGAGTCAGTGCCATTTGTACCACAAATTTCAATACACTAACAACACTATACTCCGTTTACATCCGTCCTGATTTCCAGCTCTCGAGCTCGGATTTCGAGAGCCTTGTAGATCAGCTACCCGCACCTTTCATTGTCTTAGTCGGCCTCAACGCACATAACTCTCTTTGGGGCTCTGACCGCACGGATGCTCGAGGTCGCCTTATCGAAAAATGTCTAACATCTTCCGGAGCATGCCTATTCAGTAAAAACAAGCCTACATACCATAATAGAGGACACAAAACGGATTCACACCTCGACATAACTACTGGTTCTACAGTACTCTTTCCATCTCTTGAATGGGATGTTGGCACTAACCCTTGTGCTAGTGACCACTCCCCAACCACATTAACATACATAGGTAAAGGCCCGAACAATTCACCTTCCCATACCAGGCTCAATGAAGCCACAGCGAACTGGAGTACGTTTTCAGAAACATCCAAACTACACCACACATCCATAACACACCTGCACATTGAAGAAGCCGGCCAACTCCTCATGGCGCACATCCTCGCCGTGGCCGAAAATTCCATTCCCCAGGCCTCTGTTGCTCCGCACAACCCAAGGAGGCCCTGGTGGAATAAGGACTGGAGGCGTGCGCGAGAGGCCCAGAACAAGGACTGGGGTATCCTTCGATGGTACCCCACATCAGATAATCACATTTCTTTTAAATGGCCTAAAGCTTTTGGGAGGCGTGTGCACTGTGAGACGAAAAGAGAGAGTGGGCGCACCTTCCTCACTTCCATCAATTCATACACAGACACACACAAAGTCTCGACACGTATACGAAAACTGGAAGAACAACAGGCACACAGCCTGCCCCTGGTTATTACAACAGGGGACACACTGGAAGACCAGGCTAACACACTCGCACAAGACTTCCAACACGTGTCCAGCTCAGCACATTACACTAATACTTTCATGCAACATAAAACACCTCCAGAAAAGAAGCCCTTACGAGACAAGAAGTCGAAGTATGCTTACAACTGTGAATTTACTTCATGAACTGAAGGGTGCTCTTCCCACTTGTAAGCCTTCAGCTCCGGGGGAGACAACATTACATACCCCGTGATACAACACCTACACGCAGACATTCTTGAGACACTCCTATACATCTACAACAGAACATGGCTTTCGGGGCAGCTTCCAAGGTCTTGGAAAGAGGCAATAGTTGTGTCGTTTCTGAAGGAGGGAAAAAACCCTTCCTCTCCCGCAAGTTATCATCCCATCACCTTGACAAGCTGCTTGTTTAAGCTCCTCGAGAGGATGATAAACCGTAGGATGGTGTACTTTCTAGAGCACAACCGTCTTCTCAAGGGCTGCCATGCAGGCTTCAGGGTGGGGCGATCTACCAATTATCTACTTGTTGCACTGGAATCCTACATATAAGATGCATTTGTCCATAGCCAGCTCTGCCTTACTGTATTTTTCGATATTGAAAAAGCTTATGACACAGCCTTGCGCTACGGCATCCTCAGTGACGTTAAGTCATTTGGTGTCTCCGGCAACATGATGAACGCTCTTTGTAGTTATTTACCCGAACGAACCTTTCGATTGAGGGTTCAAATATATATATACAATGTATATTTGGTGTGCCGCAAGGTAGAGGTCTAAGCTGAATGTTGTTTATAGTTAAGATGAACTCCCCGAAAAGCATTGCCGCCGATCATTTTCTGTTCCATCAATGTAGACGATGTGCAAATATCTCCTAAATACTGTAACCTGTCAATATGCGGACGTCAAGTACAGCTCGGTGTTAAAAAACTGGCTGGCTGGGCGGACCTTAACGGGTTTAAACTAAATCCGACCAAAAGTACTTGTGTTGTGTTCTCCCGCAAGCACGGGAATAATGCGGACCCTGAGATTACGCTTAACCGTGCCCCATCCCTCTGTCAAGGGATAACAAGTGTTGAGGTGTTATATTTGATGAAAAGCTCACGTTAATCCCACACTTCAAAGCGCTTAAACATAAATGCCTCAAAACACTAAACATTCTCAAGGTCCTCTCCCACCAATCCTATGGTGCAGGCAAAGAACTGCTTCTCGGGGTCCTTACCGCGTTAGTCGCGTCTCGGTTTGACTACGGCAGTGTCGTGTATGGGTCGGCATCAAAAACAACCCTAAAATGTTTTGATCCAGTACTCAACTTGGGCCTGCGCCTTGCGTCGCGTGCGTTCCGCACTAGCCCGGCCAAGAGTCTGTATGTTGAATTTAATAAGTGGTGCCTTAAGGACCAACGAACATACCTGGACTTTCTCTAGGCTTTTAAAATTTCATCTTTGAATAACCATCCTTTTAAACTTGTTTTCAATGATACATCAACATCGCCATTGTTTGTAAATCGCCCGTCCGTTCCTGTGCCGTTCTCACTTAGAGTGAGGCAGGAAGCTTGCGATTTCAATATGTCCTTTTTAGACATTTACACATCTTCTTTCACTGACGTTTTACAACCCTGCAGCTCCAATCTGTATCTTCTGATTTGTCCGTCATGAAAATTGATAAAAGCGGGGTACCACGAGCTGCTATTTTGCAGCACTTCTTGTCCCTGCTGTATAAGCATCAGTGTGCAGAATTTATAGTGGCGCATCAAAAACTGCCCTTACTGTGTCGTGTGCGGCGCACGGACCCAGTTTTAGAGTCTTAATACCCTGAACTCAAAAAGCAGCATTTTTACGTCGGGAGCCCATGAAGTTTTGCTTGTTTTAAATCACATAATGCAACATAAAATACCCAAGTGTATCATTTTCACCGTTTCACTGAGTGTTGTACATGCATTATCATCCAACAGGTCTTGCAAAAACCATGTTCTTAATGCAGTGTATAAAAGCATTAGGTCAGCGTAGCATTAACAATTGAGGTTATCTTGTGTTGGGTTCCAGGGCACTGTGCGATTGCGGTAAATGATTCCGCGGATGAGATGGCCGCTGCTGCTGCACATACAAATACACCGGACATAGCAACAGTACCGTACACTGACCTCAAGCCATACACCAGACAACCCATTCGCAAAAGATGACAAGCACTTTGGAATCAACAGACAGACAACAACCTACACGTAACAAACCCACTGTTAGGACCGTACACCACTGACACATAGAACAGACACACTGAAGTGGCCCTTGCTCGGTTACGGTTAGGCCACACTCATCTCCAAGACCCCTGTGTAGCGGGTTTGGAGAGGCCCTATCCGTAATCCACCTGTCTACTCCAATGCAAATCACTCGACACAACACGACACAAACACTTCACCCAACTTTACAGCCAACACGTCCTGTTACATCCAGCGTCTTTTCTTTCTGATTATCCTACATTTTCTGTACAGGTTGTTTTTAAATATTTCGCAGAAGGTAAATTCTCAGACTTAATTTCATACCACGCATGATCACAACCTAGCCTCATGCACCAGTCATCCTCACTGTCTTTTATTGATTTTACTTTTGTTCTTGCTTACTGATTTTAGTTTTAACGTTCTCACCTCTCATATTTATTCACTGTTTTGGCGCTCTTTGTCCCAGTTGGCCTTGCTCCATTAACATCCAACCATCATCATCAACCTCCAACCGAGACGCCCTAGAGGCATCAATTTGAATGTTAATCCTATGTATGACTCTCTATGACTATCTCATGACTATAACCAGGAAGCATGTTTGTATTTCTCAAATGAGATTCTCCTCATCGAGAGCATTATTTGATACCCAACTTATGCTAGTGCTATAAATTTGAATTTTAACACAATAATTGACCAACCATTACTACTTAATCATATAGGGCTACCGCATCTTTATCCCACGGGATTTCCCCCATCCCTTCCTGAAATTTGCTGCCCCGCACACCCTAGTGGCATCATTTTGAATTTTAACCCAATTTATGACTCACCATGACTACGTCCTAATAACTATCAGGAAACGTTTTTACACTCGTCCCACGTGATTCCCCAGACCGAAACCTTCAATTTGACATGCCTCACGCCCTATCGGCATCAATTTGTATTTCAACCGAACATATCACTGACCTTGACTAGGTCATGATATAACCTTAACTAATTTTCCCCACGTGATCCCCTCATCAAGACAATAAAATGTATTCCCCCTTGCCTTCACAGCTTCAATTTAAATTTTAACTCAATCTGTGACTCATTATAACTCTGACGACTATACATAGGAAGCATTTTTTTTATCCCGCGTGATTTTGTTATTTGGGATTTTTATCTTTAAATATTACACGCCCTACCGGAATGATTTTAATTTGCAGGCAATCCATTACTCCTCACTTAGTACTATCTCACAATTTGGTAATATTCTGCCTAAACGGGCATCGCCCGGTCATTTCAGTTGACCCCTTACTTGAAACAGCTGAGGCGACAGCCGCCGCTCTCTACCCAAACCGGTGCTCACACCTTCCTTTTTGGTCGTTGCATATCGAACCGTTATCAAGCATATCACCCTCTCCCAACATAGAGGGTCCATCAAGAGGAATAGGTAACATAACACCATCTATGAATATCAGTCACACGACCAGCCACTAAAACGTGGTTGCGACCAAGTCCTGAGGGCCATAAAAAGTGTACGATAAACTTTTAAAATCAGAGAACCACCACTCCGATTATGCGCATAGTGAATGCTTCCGCACCCGCAGGTAACCTGAATTCCGTGCACAAAGCGCCGCATGCAACTTAACAGCCAACCTCAGCTGCCTCCAAACTGACGCAAACATTTCCGCAATATTCACGCAAGTCAACCAACGCAGGCAACTAAACCCATACGAAGGCAGATGCGTAATCAATCACTAGCACAATGGAATCACGCTGAAAAAAAAAATAGACTGCTTGTATGAACTGTATAACAACTACTATCATTAGCACAGCTCGGCAAAGTTTGACCGGCTGTAGTCGATAGATTGATTGGTTGTAGGGCTTAACGCGCCCACGCAGCGCAGCTGATGAGCCATCCTTGTCTTCCTCCCCGTAGTGGAAGACTACGGATTATTTTGACTACCTGGGGACCTGTAGCGTGCGCCGAAATCTCGCACACACAGCCATTTGTGCTTTTCACCTCCATCATAAAAGCAGCCACCACTGCCAGGAATGGGACCCGCAAACTCGTGCTCAGCAGCGCAGCGCCTTAGCCACTAAGCCACCGCAGCGGTGACCGGCTCTACTCACTCACAACTTTATTTTTCGAATACCCTCTAATTCATTCTTAACCTGTTACATTGCCGAGCGATTTCTTTAGGCTTCTCTAAATTCAAACTCACTGCGAGCCAAAAACTCAACTCACTCGGGCTCGTCACTCAAAATAGACCTAACACTCAAATTTAGGTCACAGATCAATTCAACTCAAATTTCAAAACACACTCAGAAGTGAAATGTCCCTGAATTCAAAATGAACCCAACACACACAATGTACCCAGAAGCCATAAGTACTAAGAACTCAAAATAGATCCAAAGTAACAATGTACTCCGAACTAAAAATAAACTCAGAAGTCATAAGCACTCGAAACAAAAAATGGAATCAAAACTCAAAATCAACTCAGAACTCAAAATGGACTCAAAACTCACTATGTACTCACAACTCAAAGTGGACTTAAAACTCCAACGGAGCTTAGAACGTAAGTGTAGTCCAAACCAAAATGAACTCCAAACTTTTAATGGACACAGAACGCACTCGCTTTCAGGCGTACGCAAACTCAGTCGGGCTCAATCGGCTCCAAATCACTCAAGCTCAAACTCCCCATGCCACACTAGCATATCGCTCACTCAAACCCAAACTCGCCCGTTCGTTTGAGCCCAAATGAGTATGAATGAGTGGACTTATGAGTGAGTCCGCCGAATCCTGCTCCTACATTTATTTGAATGACCGCCATGGCACTTGCTCAGATGTCCCCATTGCACAGCAAATATGAGGTTTATGGGCATAGATACCTGACAAAAAATCAGCGTGAACCAGCCCGACGAATGAAGCTTTTCTTTTTTCCCTGACCACAGCAAAATACAGAGATGGCCATGTGACACTAGCTATGGGCGCGCTGTGCGTCCGAAGCATACAGCTGTTAAGCACCGAGTGCCTCATACGCGTAGCACAGCCTGAGTGCGCCGTGTGAATGGCAGGGGGGCGCCGGCCCAGCCTACACCATTGCTCCGCGTCACAGACGACACACTGCCCATATTCTACAACACTGTTTCTCGGAGCTCTTATGCTTCAGGCAAACACTGCGCTCAGTAGAAGAAATTTACAATCACTAATAACGGGCCACGTTTGGTTCCACTGGCGTGGGTAGTCCTGAAAAATTTGCAGTTCTTGTTCAGCGAGGTAGTCAGTTCGAGAGATGGTGTGGTAAGCGCTAGCATGTACCACCACAAAAAAAACGATCGCCGCTGCACTATAACTCTGCGCGTGTTGGCGACTTACGTGCCGTAGAAATTTAACGTATAGCCCACGCAAGGCCGACAACGCTGTACAAGAACCCTCCAACACGTTTGAAAATTGGTATATTACATTTGCGTATTCTTTCCGCGTCTTGTCCGCGATCCGCGATTACGATTTACCACCTTCACAGAAACATTGTAAATGTTCAAGCGCGGGTTTTTGTTTGTTTTGTTTAATTTAGCTTTTGTGCATGAGCTAACCTAGTGTTTTTGTGTTCGCGAAAACAAATGGGTATACACTGTTGGCATATCGTTTATATTCTCACGAAGCCGAATGCGACGCATTTGTCTTCAAAGAAAACAAGTTTATTGGAGCGAACTTGTGCTCCCCTAAAAACTCAAAGTATACACAGGCGGCGAAGCAGCAGAACAACAGTGACTTGCGCAAGCGTGCTTAGGCGAGTCGAATACCGCGGCGTCTGCTCTCCAGGCCTTCATGGTTTAGCGCGAGGGCTCCTCCAACCGTCGATTTACTTCCAGAAATTTGTAGATCAAAGAAGATTATTCGAGGCTAGTGACGCTAGGCCGAAATGCTCTTCGTATCAAAATGATTACCCGTGTGGCATAAAAATAAAGAATGGAAGCTTTAGACGATACCACAGCCGGGCGCGGCCCGGCAGTAAAAACAACACATAAACAAACAAACACAATGCGTGGTTCGCGGTAATATAGTGCCATAGACTACAGTTTGAAGAGTTTATTTGCTCTGGTGCAATTGAAATCAGTGTGCCGAATTTTTTTATTTATGGTACGGAAGTATGTCATGTAAAAGACCGTACGCCTTGTTTTATTTTTCTTAGTCTGCATTTGCCAATAACTATGTATTATATATTTTAGAAGCCCTGCTGCTTTGTACGGGCTCCCAGGTACACTGAAGCAATCACAGGACCGCTTTGACAATGGTCGCCCGCAACACGCTTCTTGCAAATAAATCAAATACGAAATTCGGGCTTTTCTTTTTTTATGTTATTTACATAATATTGGTGCTGCAAAAACAATGTGTTCAGCCTTAAATGTCTTCGCTTGTTCGTCTACCTTTGCACATTGGCGTCTTGAAAACATGTGAAATTTGCTCTTGTTAAATTACCTTTGCTGGAAAACAAGATTGTTAAAGAAATGCATCCCCGAGTGGGGTGCTGCATTGTTTTTAGATTATGTAAGTCTTCTCTGTTTACCTCTTCTAATGGTGTCACTTACCAAAGAAACCTATAAATGAAAAGAATTAGTACAATAATGACAACCCGCCAGCAAGCTTATGTCACGGCTGCATCCACGATATGACATCTTAGACAGTATATGGCTCCAGCTTCCCTTCTTAGTGCCGAATTCTAAGTATAACTCCGAATTAAATGAAGCCAGGATCGTTGATTTTGTGAAAAGCGCGTTAATTTAAAACCACGGAATTATTTTGTGCATGAGTGATTCAGATATACCGCGAAAAGTGTCACCGCCCAAAACGCAAAAGTAGTAGATGACTCACCAAACTACTTTTCGTCTAGTAAAGGGCCCGCTAATTAACGGCAGCGCAAAAACCTGAAGCACCGTAACTAAGCGCCAGGTGATGTATTACACGCTTAGCAGTGACTGCCTGTGTGCTGTCATACATTTCTTGGCCACTTACATTTCTTGCATTGGCCACTTACAAGTCATACATTTTTTGGCCACTTGAGAAATTGCCACAGCAAAGCTCCACTATCCAAACTCGACCTAACTAGACATGTCGGCGTCGTGTAACCAGGTGTCAATTTTGATGGCATGGCTTCCTCACTCTGTGGGTGTCACTGCTGCTATATTAAGAAGAGGTTCTGCGGCTGAGATCGCAGATTTTAAAACGGTTGCACGCGCCCACAAAACCCAATGTTAAAAAATCTGTCCCACAATAACATATATTCTCTACCAGACAAATACTACATATCGCTTCCTGCGTCAAAGCAAAAGGTCTAGAACCACAGGTGAGGAAAAAGGAGCGAATTTCACAAAGTGAGCAATAGAGCAAGGACTCATTTCCAAAGGAAGCCCCTGAAGCTTCTCGGGTCTGAGTTATGTCTTTAGGAATATATCCGCTGCGTGTGAGTTAAAATGCCCCTTAGATGGTAACCAAGCGCCCTGCTTGAGAAGGCAAACATGTCGGTGTTAGTTCTAATAAAATGTGTTCAACGTGTCAGTTTTATGCTGTTGAAAACGTGGTTACGTTAACCAGCTTATTGCTTTATTCTTAATCGTCCGAACACTTCACTGTGCGTTAGGAATGTTAGTTATTATCACGCCTGAAATCGCTGGAATTAAAATAAGGGAGTGTGCTTGTGTGTATGTGTTTGTGACATGTGAGTGCCGCCACCAATAAAAAGAGTTGTATTAGTAGCTGTAGCTTTATTGGTAAGGAGGGCCAAATGCCGGTTTAGGGAAGTGGAAGAGGAGTTGGGAAGGGGAATGCAGCGTCTTTCACAGGGATGTTGCAGCTTGCAGGGAACAGAGTCGACCGCTGTCCGTGCTATGCCAGGGAACACTGTCCGTGCTATTCCACTTTTGATAGCAAGCAGCCCTATTTTGTGCAGTAGGGGTATCTCCATAGCATGATAGTCTTCTGGGGTGCTTGTGGGCGCGTAGAAGAATGAAAGACAAGAAGTGCATGGTACGATTTCTCGGACTCTCCGCATAGTACTGGCGCGTCGGCGCAAACTTCGCACTCTTTGCACAGCGACTAACGGGATTGACGAAAGATAGCACTCCTTTCACCTTGAAAAACGTCCAAGAAAAGCATTCTGCGAGCTACAACAACGCCTTAAAAACCCGCCTCAGATTGCTAATTTCGACGAAAACGCCGAAACGGAAATGCACACGGACGCCAGTTATATAGGATTGGGTACCATCGTCGTCTAAAAGCAAACCGGTTTCCAAAAAGTAACCACCGACGCAAGCCTTGTTCTCTCGAAGTACTACTCCGCGCATGAAAAGAGTGCCTCGCAATTATATAGGCGATTTCGAAATTTCCAGAATAGTTGTATGGTATGCAATTTAAGCTCGTGACAGACCACCATGGGCTGCGTTGGCTCGGTGATATGAAGGACCCCTATGGCCGTCTCGGGAGGTGGAGCTTGCGCATACAACAGTCCGAAGTTACAATCGCCTATAAATCCGGCAGGAACCACTCCGACGCCGACAGCCTGTCCCGCTCTTCCGTCGACCCATGACCGCAAGACTCCAATGAAGACGGCGCGCCCTTCAGACTAGTGACGCAGAGCGATCTAACCGCCGAACAGCGTACCCATCCCGACTTACGCTTCATTATCGACTACCTCGAAAGACGCAGCGCCGCCATGCCTAGCGCGTTTAACCGCAACATCCAGCATACACCTCAAACATTCCGTCCTGGTGAAGATTTTCACCCCCGGAATTAGAATGAATTATCTTGTTGTTGTTCCCCAGACCTTCGCAACAAAATTCTGGAAGCGTGCCACGATGACCCATCTTATGGACATCTCGGCACAGCTCACACTATAGAAAAAATCAAGTTCAAAATAAAAAAAATCAAAATCAAATCAAGTACTATAGGCCCCACCTGACATCCGACGTCACCCACTACGTCCGGAGCTGCCGTGACTGCCAGCAACGAAAATGCCGCCGACGTGAAATGTCGGACTTCTGAAGCCACTCGCAGTCCAATCCAGGCCTTTCCCACAACTATGAATGCACATTCTGGGCTTGTACATTACGTCAGGATCCGAGAACAAGTATTGTCGTAGCGACAGACTACATGCCCCGAGTAGCCGAGACCGCCACTCTTTCGAGGGGGACTGCACAAGAAGTCGCTAAGTTCTTGCGAAACCAAGGTTTTGCTGCGACATAGAGCCCATGATTTTTTATCAATGACGGCGGGATGGCCTTCACTGCGGTGCTTATGCAAGTAATATTAAACTACAGCAACACGGATCACCGGAAAACGACGGCGTACCACCCCTAACCTAACTAACGGAACGTCTGACCAAGACGATCTCGGATATCCTAGTACGTCGACGTTGAACATAAGCCTAGTGACGAAGTCCTTCCGCATGTCCGGTTTGCGTACAACACGGCTTTCCGTTAAACTACGCAAAGGCCACCGTTGGAGCTTGTATACTGAAGACAGCCGACTACGATGCTTGGCGCCATTCTTTCGCACGTAGAAGACGACGAACTCAATGCTGACGTGCAAGGATTACTTCAGTTGGGTAGTAAGCCCGCCAGCTCACTCGAGTTCGTGCAGCGGACGGGCAGCTGGCGGATGCCGGACGCTACAACCATCGACGCCGAGTCGCCGAGTTTGTGGGTTTCGGCTGCCATCTGAATAGTAAACTCAGAAGCTTATGCGACGGTATTTCGGGCCCTACAGGATACTACAACGTGTTCGCCAAATGCGATGTTCCGGAACATCACGAGGGTGCACGCTGCTTGATTTCGTCGACGTCGTTCGCCTGTAACCTTACTACGCAAGATGACAGTCTTTTTTGTAGTTTGTTCGAACTGTCGTTTATTTTAGCATGGGGTCGATTCACTATTAGAGGTGGTAATGCCGCGAACGATACATTGACTTTCTTTATTTATGTTTTGTTTTTGCCGACCGGTGGCGTCGGGCAGTTTCATCTGGTTATCCGCGGGCCAAGTGAAACGCTTGTTTCATTCCTTATGCAGCTCGTCTATTTCCTTTGATAGGGGGAGTGTTTCGACCGAACGTCACCAGCCTATAATAATCTTAGTTGATCTACAGCGTTCTCGATCCAATTCGACTTTTCTAGAACTACTCGCGCCGAGAGATGAAAGCCCGCAAATCATACGCACGGTTTTCGATTCGCTACACTCGCCTGTACACGTCACTGTTGCCACACGCCACTCTGCATTCTTTGGAAAACAAGTTCGCTCCAATAAACCTGTTTTCCTTCTGACCAACTGCGTCATCTTGGGATCTGTGACAATATTATGTATAAAAATATACACAGGAAAGCCCAAACAGTAAACAATGTGAAACAGGCGTAACGGCAACGATAAATTGTTATGTTGAACAGACCTTGTGACGCACGCAACGCTTCGAGCACAGGTTTGGATTTTGAGTAGGCAGCATGACAGGATTAAAAACGTAAAAAATGAGCAGTCCCCAAGACCGACTAATGCCAGCATATGCTTAGTGGAGAAATTGTGTTACACAAAACAATTGAATAAAGATGGTAAGTCAATATTAGCAAAACCTTGCTAATTCGATTTCGATAAAACCATTCGAGCCGCGCATGCTAGCTCCAGCCCTGAAAACGCGTGTACAAAAAACCCTTTTCAGCATATAACTAAAGCTCAAAATAAAAGTATGAAAATATTTTTTCCAGGACCCTAGTTCGAGTCAGTTGCTCAAGGCGTGGCTCTGGGAAAAATGTGCCATAAGTGTCCCTCCACGTCTGAAAAAAACTCAGCGCTACTTTATTTTACCGTATAACGTGATTATAATTCGTTTCAGCGCGCGTGTGTGTGGAAGTAGGTGCTGGCGTGTTGGTGCGTGAGTGCATGGTCTGTGCGTGCGTGCTTGCGCACTTGTGTGTGCGGGCGTGGGTGCGTGTGTGTTTGTGTGCGTGTGTGCATGTGGGTGTGCGTGTGTGCATGCTGCGTGTCCGCGCGTGTTTACGTGCGGGCGTGTGTGCGTGCGTACGCACGTGTCTGGGGGCGTGAGTGTGTGGGTGTGCCCGTGTGTGCGGGCGAGCGTGCGCGTGTGGGCGGGTGTTCGTGCGCGTGCGTGTGTGTGTTCATGTGTGTGTGCATGTGTTTGTAGGTGTGCGTGATTGTCTGCCTGTGTGCGTGTTTGTGCGTGTGTGTGAGTGTTTATTCATGCGCTTTGATTGATTGATTGATTGTGGGGTTTAACGCGCCGACGCAATGCAGGCGATGAGGCGCGCCGTAGTGGAGGGCTCCGGATTAATTTTGACCACCTGGGGATCTTTATCGTGCGCCGAAATCTCGTACACACGGGCGTTTTTGCTTTTCACCTCCATCAGAAAAGCGGCCGCCTATTGCGTGCGTGCGTGCGGTTGCGTGCATACGCATGCGCGGTGTGCGTGTGTATGCTTGTGCGCATGTGGTCGTGCGTGCGTGGATGTGCGTGCGTGAATCAGTAGCCGCGTGTGCCTTATGGCGGAAGGTTATTGCGGCGCACCAAGAGAAATATGGAAACCGACTAGCACTAGCACCTCTCTTTAAACTTCGTACTGCATTTTTGTGAGAGAAAAGTAATAAAGAATGGTTGCTCATATTCCCAGGTATCTACAATTTCGTTTGCACCTATAAAATCAGACCAGTTTGGAACTACGATTCCTTTATGCATGAAGCGTTCATGTCCCGGTGTCCGGTATGCCAGCAGAGTCGGTGAGCTTGAACCGACCACGTTATTCTTATCGTGCTCAAATATTAACGTTCTGCTCAATAAACCTCCATAGTTTTTGGAAGCCTGGTATAAAACCAGCTGAAACCTACACGCACAGTAGGTTATTTGGACCCTAATCACCATTTGTTGCGCCCAATACTGCATTTCGGTACTCTCATGCCATGACAACGTAGCGTGATAGTTTCATGACTTGGCAAGGCAACAAAAACAGTTTTACCAGCTTCTTACATACGATTATCGGGAATCGTAATGCTTCCTTCCAAAGCCGATAACCATGAAGGCGTGGAATTTGTTTTCGTTTTGCATTTGTGCTGTTGTCGGTCATTAGCTGCTGGTTGTCCAATTTGTTTGAAAGAATACATGAGACAGAAGCTGAAGCCTAGCTCCGAATCCTTGTGCTGCGCACAGAAACGGCTTTGGATGGAATGGGGCGACGCCTGCATTGTTTCTTCCGGAGTGGTATAAAAAACTGTATTTTAAATTTCGTGTTGAACTAAACACATTTTAACGTTTCTACTGCGATAAAAGGTTACGCAGACGCAAAACGTGTGGTTGGCAAGCAATAAACATCAACCGATTGCAAAGAAACAGTACGGAGAGGGAGCCCAAGGGAAGCACGTGACAAGTGTGAGAATCCCCCAGCCCACGTCATGCAGACGCGCTTCGCAGCAGCGCCCATGTTTCAGCTCGCCACCAATTGTTTTCCTGCGCATTCCAAGTCATCGGTTATTCTCAAGGTTCGCCGCTACCATTGTTCGGCTCAATCGAAACACAAGCTGAAAGGCTTTCTAGGAAAGGAATAAGGCAGTAGCAACAAGCACAAAGCCCGAGCGCCTCTAAACACAAATAGGCAGCTGCCCATAGCTTCACCGCACATGTGGCAACACCAACACTTTATGTTGATTCTTTATTTAGCCATGCCACAAATGCGAATAGTCATACCATGAGAAGAGTAGGTCATATTTTTAGGTAGTGGGAGTGCACGTGTCTTTGATTGTGGTAGCGCAGCGTAGCAGCCTGGCGTGCTATCAACGACTATTACATATCTGCGCTGGCTAACATGCGCAAGTCCTCGGCACTAGAAAGAGAAGTGGTATTTGTGATTGTTGCATTTTTTTGGTGGGAGGCAGCTAGGGCAATGTGCGTCAAACAAAATGGAATATCACAGTAAAGTAGGTATTCAAACATGTAAGCAAACAAATAGTAAAATCAGATAAAATCAATGGTGATGGCTTGTGTATAGGGCCAATTTTGATAACGCTTGAGGGGAGAATGGTTTTAAAAACTTAGCCCCTAAAATACTTAAAAACTGTTCCAAGAAACCTATGGCATCGTCACCGATAAACAACAATGGGTGTAGCGAAATATGTTGTCTGTACAGTTCTTTGAACTGTTTGTGTGGAGTTGTTTTGCGTGCCTTCGTGTTATTAGGATGTCTACTGCGGATAGGATCTCCCCACAGGTGCTACACACGGCTTTTGTGCACCTTGTTGCCAGTGTCAGTACTTCAGTCTTGTGGCCATGCACTACACAGGTGCTTTATGATGTTGCGGCTTGAGGTTAGTATAAGGTACTCTTTGTATATGTAGTGTATTTGCAAATTCATCAGCAGCGGTCATCTGGTTCGCGGTCTCATTACCGTGTGCCCCGCAGTGATCAGGTAACGAACTCGCAGTCAGTTCAAGATTCTAGGCATATGCAGAGATAATGGGCTTTAGCACGAGATTGATGACGTTGCTTTTGGAAGACATTGTGGATGACAATGCCTGCACCAGATTCAACGAGTCGGTCAAATAACATGCGTAGGGACATTATGTCCAAATATGTGACGTGCAACAACAAAAGGCGCACGACTCCACCGTAAACAAACTGGTGTTTATATTCATGGTTCTGCTTGCAGTAAAATGGCCGCAGTGCGTAGCAAAGGAGACGGTGGAGGATGTTTTGGAAACATCGCTGTAAAATTCCGTACCGTGATACCTATCCTGTAAAAACCCAGAAGTGCTGCGAAATTGCGCTTCTTGCAATTTCTCAATTTCTCTCAAATTTCTCAATTTTTACGAATGACAGGTCACATCGCACAGGGCGAACTTGCCGTGGGGGTGAAAGCGTGCTTCAGGATGTATTGCAGGCATCTGTGAAGAATAGAGCCAGATCAGACACTTGCGCTTTGACTCTGAGTGAGAAAGTTGGGATGTGAAAAATCTGGGATGTGAAAAAATCAACAGGTTGATCGAGGTTATCAATTGATGTACTTTTACAGACGCACCATCGAACATAGGTTCAATGTTGCGATAAGCACCATTTGCACACAATGCGTAACGAATAGACAGGGATAGTAGAGAATGCACCACACAGAAGTCGAATCCCCAAGTGCAGCAGTTGGTCGAGCATTTTGAGAGCGGTTTTTCATGCTGGCCCATAGACTGCACTCCTATAGTCCAAATGAGATACCACTAACTGGTGTAAACGCGGTAGAGGAGTTTTGTCCCCACTATAGGACAGGTATGAGAGTACTTTTAAACGTTGATTGTTTACAGGCATTTATGTTTCAGTTGTTTGTAGGGAGAAATCATCGTGACGATTTAATATAAAAACACTCCTACAACGTTGCGTTGTTTTTTTTACAGGAATCAATTTGCGGTTAGTTTATGATCAGGATCCGAGTAGATCCCGCGCCTCATCGATAACACGACGCACGTACCTGTTCCAGGTTTCGGTGTAAACTGATTTTGATCTGCCCTGCAAGCAAGTTTATGAATGCCAAGCTGGACGTGGCGTTCGCAAATGGACAGAGGACAGGACAGATTAGTGCACACCGTTTTTATAGTGAGAGATTGTTCGAGGCGGTTGCCTTGCCAACGGAGTTCATTATTAAAAACAACAATGCGCGGTTCAAGACCACGCCCGCAGGCATACCGTTTTCTTGTAAACGAACACTGAAAAGCGCAGAACCTGGTCTTAGCCGAAATTTTCTCTTAGACAAGTAGCTTTCAAACATGTTGAATTAATTACCCGATATTCGAACAGAATTAGTCAATGAAGAAGCCGTAGCGCAATGCCGTGTCCTTTCCTTTTTTGATATCAACAAATATGGCCCTGCAATATTGTTGTTGTACAAAGGCATCTTTTCTATATGGCTTCAACGCCACAAATAAATCATTGGTGGATCGCCTCACCCTGCGGAGTGCCTGGCAGCTGTCGAGAAGACCGTTGAACTCCAGAAAATACACTAGCCTTCTGTTAATCTTCTCAAGATGGCTGCAAACGCAGATTATCACTGCGATGGGACAATAACATATGTTTATTGTGGGATCGTTTCCAACATTTTACCACGTATGCTTCCCTCCAAGACATGGGAAGGCGCCGCAAAAGCCATATCTTGTTTTATAAATGATTTAAGGTCTCAAGTGTATGTGGGCGTGTAGGTGTTGTATCATTGTGTATGTATTGTTGTCTAGACCAGGAGCTGGAAAATTACATGTACTCAAGGCAGCTCCTAACTCGTGAAGTGTAAATTCACAGTTTTGAGCACATTCTGACATGTTGTTGCCAAGTAAGGGCGTCTTTTTGTGCTACTTGGAAGGGCTTGTGTAGTGTGCATAACTCGAAGGAGGATAAAATTGTTCTGCGAGTGTGTTAACCTGATCTTCCGGTTCGTCCACTGTTGTGCTCGCAAGGGGCAAGCTGTGTGTCTGTTGTCATTGTGTTTCCGCCTTCTTGTCCGTACCTTGAGACTGTCTGTGTATGCGTTTATGTATGTGAGAAAGGCGCGGCCGCTCTCCCTTTTTGACTGACGCCACACTCACTTCCCAAGTGTTTTTGCCCGTTTAAAAGAGATTACGCTTTGAGACGCGGGGTACCGCGAAGAATACCGCATCCCTCGTTCTGCGCACCTGGAACTCGCAGTTCTCAATCCACCAGGGCCTCCTTGGGTTGCACTGGGCAGCAGAGGCCTTGGGAATGCACTTTTCGGCGACATCAAAGATGTGCACCATGAGGAGTTGGGGCTCTTCCCCAACGTGTAGGTGTGTTATAGAGAGATGATGTTTCTCGCAACCTACAGTTTCTTGTGGCGATCACCGTGGGAGATTTATGCAGAAACTGCAGCGTGGCAACCTCCATCAATGATAGCATTGCAGCATTTATTTGATTGGTGATAACTTTACATTCACTTCAAATACGATGTAATCTAGGCCCTGCAACGAACGTCGATCTTTACCAATACTGGGTTCTGATGCCGTGAAAATACTGCTGCTCTCAAAAACGACTGGCGGGGGGATACAAAAGTTATGCATTCCTGATTTCGCAACATGGGTAAAATGCTGCAATTCTTTGTAGACGCCTCAAAAGATAAAAGATTAGTTAGGACGATATCAATGTAATAAGACACAACAAAGTTTTTGTGACTGAATATATTTTAAGAACGTAGTTTTCTCTTGATGTGAGCCTGTTAAAGGCGACCGTGCGAGTCTATCACAACCTAGTGTTTTCGTTCCTATTACGCCTTTGAAGGGTTTGTTTGTCGAGGGGAGGATCAAGACTCTAGTTGAAACGAGTATTTGGAGCATGGTTGGACATTCACACACAGACGTTCGTATTTTCATTATCCATGCTCAATAATGTGACAAGCTAGAAGAATCTCGCGTGTTCGGCCCCTTCGAGCCACGGCGTGAATGTTGATGGTTCCTCAGCGGTACAACTCGCAAATGACAAGAACTAGCTGTTTTTCACCTGTTGTGGAATGCGGCAATAGTGGCGGTGGACAATCCCGCGCGATGGACATGTTCCGGCGGAGTATGAAGATGTGGCGCGGGATGAGATAGGATGGAACATGGCGGACTCGGCTGGGCTACGTGTGTGCAGCCGGATCGGCTGAGCAGTGAACCTTGGCGGAGCGGGACTCCCAGTAAAGGTGTGATCGAGGGGGCTGAGTGTTTTTCTGGGGAACCGCGGCCGGGTACAAGAATCCCGGTAGCACATTTGGCGCCCTAAACGTGGGGCCGGCCGTGGTTCCTGGGAAGGGCATTGTGGTCTTCTTCCTTGTTTTGGTCTTCCGCGGTGGGCATTTTGCGGGGCGAATTACGTTAGCGTTTTTGAGTGGCTCTCGGGATTTTTCGGTAGCCCTCCTCGTGATTTGAGGCGCCTTTTTAGTGGCTTCTGTTGTTTATAACCATTTTTTCTTCCCGTGTTCGCTTCGCGGCTCGCGAGAGCATTTCTTCCCAGGGACATGCCTGCCCGTGGAGCTTCTACCCGTCGGCGCCCCTTGGTTGCTTCGCGTGAGCCCGCAAGGGATGCGGACGCCACTGGGCTCGTCGGTGTACTCCGCCCGATCATGGACCTCTGCGAGAAACTCACGAACCGGCTTGCAGGTCTCGGGCCAGAAGACGGTGTGTCCGAGCATGGGTCATCGTTCCAGCCGAGCATTTCAGTGCCACGGTTCACGGGCTACGATGACCGCAAGAATGTGGCGGACTTCCTGAGAGATCTCAATGTTTACAAGACGGCGTCGGGTGCTTCGGACGAGTTCGTGTTGACCCGTGCCCTGCCGGTTGCCCTGGAGGCATCGGTTGGTCGTTGGTGGCGCCTCCAGACCCCGTTCGCGTCCTGGGCTGACTTCGAGGCACGCTTCCGCGAGGAGTTCTTGCCTCCCGACTACCGCATCCGCCGTGAGCTGGAGGCACGTACGCAGCACCCGCGCGAAGGCTTGCTCGAATACATTGGAGCTATCCAGGAGCTCTTCAAGCGAGCTATCCCGGGTGCGTCTGACGCGGAAATGGTAAAGCACGTCTTGCGGCGTTGCCATCCGCGCTTCCGACCTTTCCTGCACGGTCGTGATTACTCCAGTTTGGAGGAGATGGCGCGATCAGCTCAAGCAATCGAGGACGCTCTGATATCAGAGCTGAGTTATATACCCCCTCCGCCAGTAGGGGAGGCACTTGAGCCAGCTTGCGCATGGAGAGACACCTATGAGACTTCGCCACAGCGAAGTCCACAGCCGCGTACGGCAGCGGCGGGCTTGAATTCCCCCCGCGCACGAGGTCCTTCTGCCCTTGGCGACAGGCAGTTGGAGCGCGGAAGACCACTAGATGGTGCAGCCCACGGCGGGAACTCCCCGCAGCGGTTAGAGCCAGGGTTCCTGCGTTGGGAAAACAGGCCCTCTTTACTGGCAGGCTCACCGCTCCCCGACCCGAGTCTCTCCCTTGGGGGTCGGCAACGAAATCCTCTGAACTCCAGAGGTCCTTCTCGTCCGGTCGTCGAGACGGGAGGGTCGCGGGGCTACACGGCCAATGGAAATCAAGCTGGCGGCTGTTACCAATGTGGACAGCCAGGACACATCCGTCGTGAGTGTCCCGTGTGATGGCTGGTCGCCGAAATACAAATAGCCATCGAGATGAAGGAATGCAGCCCGAGGCAATGATGGTGACTAACCCATCACTGAGTGGCCCAGAATTGGCTGGTGGCGAGGACTGGTTCCTATTACCCACTGCTTGCCGTGTTGAAGCATGCACACAGCCCATAGCACCACATCTTTCTGTTCACGTTCTTGGAACGGATGTTTCTGCATTGGTTGATACCGGCGGCAGTTTGTCGCTCATTGGTGATACAGTCTTTGAACTTTGCCGAGCACGTGGTGTTAAGTTGCGCCAATGCAGCACCCGGTTGCAAGTGGCCAATGGTGCTGTGGTTGAAGCGCGTGGGGCTGTGCGCTTGCACATTTCTTACGCAAGCAGAAGGTGTCGGCAGCGCTTTACGTACTGCCCTGGCTTGGCAGTACCCATGATTTTGGGCCGGGATTTCATTATTCGCGAGGGCCTACTGCTTGACTTGGCGGGAGGTGGTTACAGATTGGGCAATGACGCAGAATTGATACCTTTTCTGGCATCAACGCATATCTGTACCGTGCCAAG
This sequence comes from Haemaphysalis longicornis, assembly GCA_013339765.2. Taxonomy (NCBI): domain Eukaryota; kingdom Metazoa; phylum Arthropoda; class Arachnida; order Ixodida; family Ixodidae; genus Haemaphysalis; species Haemaphysalis longicornis. Next base: position 148,350,501 of record CM023455.1, read on the forward strand.
GTCAGCCGCAGTCGCAAAAAAATCCGTGTTGCCTGAGCGAATCAGGCAGTTGCTTGAGGAGTGTCCTTGCAGTGACTATGAGAGGGAGCAGCTCGCCTATGTGCTGGAGCCGTTTGCTGAAATGTTCACGGAGGCCCCTGGGCGGACAACCGTCCTTCAACATCGCATTGACACGGGAGACGCCCCTCCTTGGAGCTGCAATCCACGGCCGCTCAGCATCCAGAAGAAGGCGAAACTGGATGTCGCCCTTGACGAGATGCTGAACACGGGGGTTGTGCGGCCGTCGCAGAGTGCCCATGCATCTCCAGTCGTGTTGGCGCCAAAAAAAGACGGCAGTGTGCGTCTCTGCGTGGACTACCGTCGTCTCAACAACGTAACTGTAAGAGACGCATATCCTTTTCCTGCCGTAGAATCCATCATTTCCTCGCTTGGTGGTGCCCGCGTGTTTACCACTCTAGATTGCTCACGCGGCTTTTTGCAAATTGAAATGCACCCTGATGATATTCCTAAAACAGCTTTCACATGCTACAGGGGTCTTTTCGAGTTTGTGCGCATGCCGTTTGGGCTGAAGAACTCCCCGAGCTCGTTTCAAAGATTAATGGACATCGTCCTTGACGATGTACGTTATAAGTACGCGATGGCCTATATGGATGACGTCGTCGTCTTTTCGCGCACCTTTGAGGAGCATCTCGTGCATCTCAGAGATGTGCTTGACCGCATGAAACGCGCCGGTCTCACCATCAATCCTAAAAAGGTCCAACTCGCGACAAGCAAAGTTGACTTGCTCGGCTTTGTCGTGGACAAGGGAGAGCTTCGTCCTAACGATGCCAAACTGAAAGCAATTACAGAGTATCCGTGCCCGCGTGACGTTAAGAGCTTGCAGCGCTTCTTGGGCATGATAGCCTTTTACCGCAGCTTCATCCCTCATTGTGCGGAGCTATCACGTCCGCTGAACCAGCTACTACGGAAAGGCGTGAAATGGTAATGGGCAGAGGCTGAACAGCAAGCTTTTGAAGCACTGTCTCGCGCAATCGCGGAAACAGCGGCGTTAAGGATACCGGACCTTAACAAACAATTTGTGTTGCAGACCGATGCTAGCGACTATGGACTGGGCGCAGTGCTGATGCAGGAGTTTGAGGGCGTTCTCCGTCCGGTCGCATTTGCTAGCCATACGCTCACTCCGGCTGAGCGCAATTACACGGTCACAGAACGTGAGTGTCTAGCAATTGTGTTTGCACTAAAGAAATTTGACATGTATCTTGACGGTGCCTCTTTCACCATTCAGACAGACCACATGGCATTAACGTGGCTGCAGCGTTTGCAGAACCCTGCTGGTCGTCTTGCGCGCTGGGTGCTTGCGCTTCAGCGCTACGATTTTACTATCCAGCACAGGAAGGGTTCGCAGAACCAAGTCGCTGACGCGCTATCGCGCGCGCCCCTGCCGCCATCTTCGGACGCGGAAGCGCCGGCGCTGGTGGCTGCAGTGGATGCTGACGCACGCTGGGGTACGCTGGTGAGCAGGGCAGATCTTCTCGCGGCGCAACGTGCCGACGGACTCTGCCGTAAGATCATTGAGCACGTCGGGGCACAGGGCGCAGCTCCCACCAGCAACAGCGGTGAGTTTGATACATATGTGTTGGCGGAAGACGGTCTCCTGCTACGGTATATCCCGCAGGACGATGACGAAGCTAATTTCCCCATTCCGCGCTGTTGTACCGCGTAAGCTTCGGAGGGCTTTCATCCGTTACTTTCATGATTCAGCTCTGGCTGGACACAGCTCTGGCAGCAAAACTTATGAGAAGTTATGTCGGACTGTCACGTGGCCGGGAATGAGGCAGGATGTGCTGCGGTACGCCAGGAGCTGTCACGTGTGTCAGACAGCGAAACCCCGAGTCGGTTGCCCGCCCGGATTGATGCAGTCTGTTGAGAGTAAGAGCCCCTGGCAAATCGTTGCTTGCGATATCATGGGCCCTTACCCCCGCAGCCCGCGTGGGAATTGTTATTTGTTTGTGGTGACGGACCATTTCACGAAGTGGGTAGAGCTGTTCCCGCTACGTACCGTCAATACACCGAATGTATGGAGGTGCCTAATGGAAGTGTTTTCGCGCTTTGGGTTCCCCGCACAGCTCATAACGGATAATGCTACGTATTTTACGAGCAAATTGTTTGAGGACAACTGCCGAGCTGTAGGCGTGAAACACAAACGTACGACCACCTATCACCCCCAGGCAAACATAACTGAGCGTGTGAATCGCAACCTCAAGGCGATGCTAATTGCTCATACGGAGCAACACAAGGATTGGGATGCTAAGCTGCCTGAGATTGCATTTGCCACTCGCACCACGGTGAATCGCTCAACCGGGTTTACGCCGGCTTATTTGAACTATGGTCGGGAAATGCCATTTCCTCTTGACAGGACACTTCCAGAAACGGAGGCAGGCTCTGGTCTGTCGCCCCGTGCTGTGGCCGTCCGCCAGCGCCTGCGCGACGCGATACAGGCTGCCCGGGAGCAGCTTGACGTTGCTCGTCTCCAGCAGGCGGAGCAGTACAACCGGTGTCGTCGAGATGTTCAGTTTGCGGTTGGCGACATGGTTCTCCGGCGCACTCATCCACTGAGCGATGCCTCACGCAAGTTTGCCGCGTCGCTAGCCCCTAAATGGGAGGGCCCTTTTACCGTAAGCGAGAAGCTGTCTTGCATAACGTATCTTTTACGCCACAGCAGTACAGGTGAACATGCAGGCCCGGTTAATATAGCAGACCTTAAACAGTACCACGTGGACTGATCTGCTTTTGGCCGCAACGCCTCTTGTTTCTCAATGGCGTCTGCGCACCCGTCATGTTAACTTTCTATGGGATGTATCTAGAGTATCCTTTTTAGGCATTTTTTTTGTTTCGGATTACCTATTCTTGGTCCTGAATTTGATGATTGATCACTACCACGTGATTCGCTTCTTTATATTTTTAGTTTTCCCCCTGCTAGAATTGTGTTTCTTTCCGGGCGTTAATGTTTGCTTCTTTCGCGTCCAGAATCCATTTTGGCATTCGCTCCTGCTGCGCCCGCATTTACCGCCGACCCGTGTGGAGGACTTTCCCCACTACCACATCCACATGTGCGTGGTGCATGACCCGGTGGCATCTGGAGTTCCTGACTCCCTCGCCTTGGGGCTACCTTCTTGGCTCCACGTCTCTTGCTCCGGGCCGTGCCTGCTCTCTACTCTCCACTGTGCTACCTTGGCGTGTGTGCTGTGGGTCTTGAACCGGACGTTTGGGTGGTGCTCTCGGTTCCACTCCGGCGCTGCGTACCTCTCGCCGGGAGGCCCTATCTGCTACCTCTGGTACTGTTGAACAGACCGTCATCGGTTCGTGGGATTCCTCCAGTGGCGCCAGCGATCCAGCGGGGTCCATGGCTGTTCCTGGGCTGATTTGATCCTGTGGCTGCTGTCCCGGAGGATGTCCCGAGTTCCAAGATTGCTGTAGACATCTCTTTCGTGGAGTGTGACGTCATCTTGGGGTTCCAATGCGGATGCTTGGAGTTACTCTTTAACTGTCGGTTGGCTCGAGGACTGTGCGTCGGCTTTTTCTTCGGAGGGGGGGAGAGTGTGGTAATCCGGCAATAGTGGCGGTGGACAATCCCGCGCGATGGACATGTTCCGGCGGAGTATGAAGATGTGGCGCGAGATGAGATAGGATGGAACATGGCGGACTCGGCTGGGCTACGTGTGTGCAGCCGGATCGGCTGAGCAGTGGACCTTGGCGGAGCGGGACTCCCAGTAAAGGTGTGATCGAGGGGGCTCAGTGTCTTTCTGGGGAACCGCGGCCGGGTGCAAGAACCCCGGTACCACAATGTATAGCCAAAAACCTACCACTTTGTCAAAACTCAACTAACCAGTTCTACAATGCTCACTATCATCACCAACAGCCTAATTTGGTGCATTGAAGGACGAAGGCCTTTCTTAAAACCTTCAAGAGCATTAACACTTGTGAATATTTGTTGCCATGCACAGTGCTTTGTGGTTGTTTAGGCCCCAATGCTTTTCCATTGCATTCCAAGTTTGTGAATACAACTCGCACAAACCACTTCGTGTTTTTCCTGAAACGTGAATGATTAAATCACGATTTAACTGTGTACGTGTCGTGTACTTGTAAGAAACCAAAGCAAATGAAGTAGCCAAGAACCTGGGAACATCGGTATATCTGTAGCACATCTTGAATGGTCGTTTTGCTATCCACATTTCTTTCTGTTCAAACCAGCCGCCGCTTTGGAGCAGCCTCATCTATACACTCCTCGCTGTTCTTTGGCACGTTTTGTCGCTCTACCGGCCTTTGCCATGTCCTGGAGGGGTTCATCTGCATGCTCTTTGCACATTTGAGTCACGGGGGTGAAGAGCCCGTGGCGAACGTTTTTTTATGTACCACCATTCAAAATTTCACAAGTGCACTTATGAGAAAATAGAAGTGGGAATGCCAAATCCTTTCGCCGGCACCGGGGAACTGTGAGCTTTGGGATCCATTAAAAACAATAATACTTCCGCTGCTTCTGTACTGAGAAGGCTGGACATAGTTTGGCATTTTTATTGTATAAGTACTTCAAAAAAATCTGCTCTACCTTGTATGGGGTTTGCTTTTTCTTCACTTTGCGGTAACAGCCCCGGCCACGTCACAAAAAATATGTGCTAAACGCAGTAGTCTTGCCGATGCGCTGAATCAGCGCCAACGTGGTACCCTCCGTAATGCACACGCATCCTACTACAGAGACCCAACTTCGATACCACCAAATGCAAATACCAATTTTCGCAGAAAAATTTCAACATTACCAGAATCGTTCCTCATATCCACTTCACTAATAGTGTGCTATTCTTAATATCTTCTTTCTGGTTTCTAACCGCGGCACTTTACCGCGCCAGAAAACTTTTGTATATGATGTATCTAATGCTGTTCTATCGATGCCCAATTAAACTTACTTCCATGGATCTCAAATCACAATAACCATAGCTTGAACAAAACGGAAAAGTCAAAATGAAAACCCCCAGACACAAATACTGAAGCCACGTGAAGAATCCTGCAAGAGAATATCAATAAGCGCAATCTATAAAGAAGCGACAGAGAATTCAAAATGTATCAGTGTTTTATATAAAATATTTAAAATTTTCTAAGCTAGATTATGACCGAAGCAGACGGGACAATACACAGAAAATTTCTAGCCCTGTAATACTAGGACGCCAAAAAACTAAGAAAAGTTTCCAAAAGACATTAGTAGAGGTAAGAATAAAAAAAAAATAAACGAGTACACAGATCATCTGAACACTAACGCAAGATAAGATGCACATCATGTGACCAAGCAACAAATCCAACAACAAACTTAAGCAAAAAAGTAGGAGGGTATTAATGCTTCGTTACTAAAATATTCTAAGATAAAATATCTTAAATTTCTTCTGCTAGCACAATTCGAAGATCCGCCGCACGAAGGTTTAAAATGTAAGTGTGAATTGCAGCCGTAAATTTTTATTTGTTGGTGTTGGGAAAATCTTTCAGTAATTTGCACTTGCCAGACATATTCCGCTGTAACTTTTTAGTGGCAAAATTTCCCGGAAAACAGATTATTACATGGCTGCAGAAGCGAACAATAAACGAATCACAGATGGGTTTCCTTATTGTGCAGATCTAAACTGCTTGTCTATACCACGTTACATCATTCAAAAAGAGCATTGTTATCAAGAGAAGCATTAGAAAATGTGTAAAGTTTGATTGGTAATAATTCTAGTATTTTGTGAACCAATTGATTTAATTGTAAGGTGCAGCCCGCCGATGCAACGCGGGTGATGTGGCGCGCTGTAGTGAAGGGCTCCGGAATATATTGACCACCTGGGAATCTTCAACGTGCGCCGAAATGCCGAATACACGGGCGTCTTTGCTCTTCGCCCCTTTCAGAAAAGTGGCCGCCGCGACCGGAAAGCGAACCGACTTCCTCGTGATCAGCAGCTCAATGTCTTAGACACTGAGCCACCGCGTCGAGTTGCTACGTAAGCTGCTCAGATTGACTTTGTTCTGGTAATAAATGCCCCGGGGTGAATCGGTCTTCTCCCCTAATGAGTTCAGACACAAGGCAGCTGTGTCAAGGCGCATATTTTTTCAAGTGTGGAGGCTGGACTCTTATTACGACAACACGAAAACCGGCTAACCTTCAGTCTTGCTGGTTTCTACGGAATGAATATCAACATAGTCACCGCGGTGATGTTGACACCAAAAGAACCAATGTGAAGTTTGGTCTGTCCAACTACTGTGCAGCTTGCAGCTTCAGAATAGAGGAGTGCCAGTAGGATTTAGCCGTCCGTTCTGTCTGCATACTTAATTATTTATTACATTTTACATTCCCCTTCTTTCGATTTCATTGTTTTTCTACTTTATCATCCTGCGAACGCCCTTGCATACGAGCGTGTTCTTTTTGTATGGTTTATTGTTCATTGTTCCTCCACCATTGTTTATTTGTAATGGAGCGACACCTTGCGCGTTTTTACTATGCTTCAACTGAAGGAACTTGCTTAGTTTAAAACAGATGGCGTGGTTGTTCAGCGACCCTTTGTTTCGGTCTGCACATTCTCAGAAACATACAGAGCAGACGTCAAGCAGCTGTGCTTCGGAAAACGTGAACATTTTGGAGCCGCAGCTGCAACAGAAGCTGCAGTGTAATATTTTGCAGCGATCCTATTAGCAGCATTGGTTACTTTGCCCTATTTCATCTGCAACTACGACCATAAGTTGTCATTCTTCAGAACGCCCCGACGATGGGTTATGTGAAGGGTTGAAGCTTGGTAAAGGCTAGCTTATCTCTCAGCAGTTATGACATAAATTACCTGAGCCAGCCGTGCTATTATTTTTTCCAAATTGCCATGCCTGAGTACACTTCAAGATCTAGCAGCCCTAATGACAAGTTGTGTTCTTGATTCGGCCACATCGTACAACTATAGCGGTTACCAACTTATCGGTGGTAATGTTTTTATTAGCTAAATTGAAGGAACATTTTCGCCTTCAGGCGGAAACTTCGGTTAAACCAAGACGTCTAAAAAACCAATGCACTTCCTGAGGAAACGTCGCCATAAACCAACGCAGCTGCACACATAAATACGCACACAACCATAGACAGACAAGCGCACGCACGCGCACGCATGAAAACATGCACACCCAAGGCGCTAGTGTACCAATTAGCACAGGCTGTCCTTAGACTAGAAAACTACCCAAAGAAGCCTTCCGCGTTTGCACAGGAAAGAAATATGTAATGTTTAAGCTGCAGAACCGGCAAAGACATAAACCAGGGGCGTTTAATGAAAGCGGTCGCAACTTAGCGTAGCATACTCGGCCTCTTCGTTTGCGGTGACTGTTTTAGACCACAAGTGGCCGTGGTAACACATGGCTTCTTTTTGCTGATTTTGTTTACTCTTTCTTTTTTAGCGCATCAGAAGCCATTGGCATAAATGTTGTGAAGGCCACCAAGGGATCAATTCAGCCCTCCTCGAGGTCCTTGTATGTGCCAGGACTCGAGAAGAATTCTTGGTTAGTCAGTTGTTTCGGTGCCAATCATCTGCGCGCCGTCGAAGTCAATTCGGTGTTCCGGTTTCAACACTGCTCACCCAATGCACTGCGCTATTTTAACACTTGCGGATGTCATTTTTGTGCTGTCTGAGGCATGTCAGAAAATTTCGTGTCTCGCCAACGTAACCGGTGCGGCATTCTGCGCAAAGCATTCTGTAAACGACCTGTTGGCGTCCACGCGTTGTTACCGGCGTGCAGGCGCGAGAATGGCTTCTTTTAGAAAAAAAAGTATAATGTTTCCCTCATTCCTGAAACATAGGGCAGGAAAATGCGGCTGACTCGTCGGGTGAAGGGAGTGGCGAGAGATTGGCTGGTGAAGGAGGCAGGTGAAGGGTGTTGGACCGGCGATGTCGAAGGACGAAAATTTCATGGTTTATGAGGAAGACAAAGCAGATGAAGACCGGTGCGGTCGGCTGGTTGTACCGGCTCTGCAAATTCTTCGCTTTTCTGTATTTGTTACGGTTTCTGTGCCATCTTCCTTCGCGCTATCTCCTCTTAACCTTCTGGCGATCGCCCGGAGGTGGGCCCACCGCATCAAGCGGCTTACCTGGAGCAGCAGCAGCAGGATGCTCGGCAGCAGCCGACAGCAGCAGGATGCTCATTCTGGAAAGTGAACCCCAACATCTTAGCCTAAGAGTTCGTGGCAACAGCACAGGAAAACGTCCTAACGCATCGGTTGAACGAAGACGGCAGCCTTATGGTCACCGTATCAATTCTTGCTGCTGCGAACCGCCGTCTCCAGACTTCCAGCCTTGCCGGTATAACCACTGAAGCCCGTGTACCTCACTCCTACATAGCGACTTACGGGAGAATCCAAGGTGTGCCCCTCGAGTACAAGGATGAAGACCTTGGACGCTACCTCAGCAGTCAGGGTGTCTTATCTGCCCGCAGGAAAGTTTCCTATGCCCGTAATGACGACAGTGTTGTGACTGAATCGCGCCGACGATCTGTGATTCTCGAGTTCAAATCTGACTCACCACTGCCAGAACGAGTGTTTCTCGGCTTCTGCAGTTTCCCGGTGACGGAATACATGGGATCAGCAACTCAATGTTTTAAATGTCAGAGACATGGACATATCGCCAAAAATTGCCGAGGACCAGTGCGTTGTAAAATATGCGCTGGATCTCATTCGCAGAAGGATTGCACCTCTAAGACCCAACCTCACTGCGCGAACTGCGGAGGTGCGCATCCCTCGTCGTACGGAGCTTGTCCCAAGAAAAAGGCTGCTACAGCGTCGAGCAAAACCAGGGAAAAGCTCTCAACCGACGTGAACCGCCGCAAAACCATGAGGTTGTGTTCACACCGGTGACGTCATCAAATGACCCACTGCTTCACAGTTTTCTGCCGGACAGGTCTTATGCGAGAGCCGTACAAGAACGGACCGCATCTACAAGTTCTCCAATCACGTCAGATGTCCCTGAGGGAACAACCTCTATGCAGAAGCGACGTACTCGTAGGGACCATAAGATGGCACACCAGCTCACCCAACCAGATGTTGTGAGTTTTCTCATCCCTATGCTCTTTGCGGCTATCACGGCCCTGCTGCGAGCCAACCTCTCTAAAAGTTATCCTGAAGTCGAGGCCGTTTTGGCTTTGGAGCCCCTGGGTTCCTCATCCTTCAAGGCATCGCTTCATGGTTGTGAGGTACAACAATGATGACTAATTTGGCGACCCCCCCTCCAACAGTGTCTTTACACTACATTAAGAACTGCCCAATATTTCAATGGAATGCCCGCGGCTTAAGATCAAAACTTGCTGATTTTCGCCAACTCGTACAGACATATCAATTCCCGGTCATCGTAATCTCCGAGTCCCGCGTTGGCGACCACTTTCGTCTCAAAAATTATTATTTTCTTCATTCGCACCGCCTTACCGGCATCAGTCGGCTATTGATTGGTTTTCGAACACATATAGAGGCTGCAGCAGTTCCCGTTCCTCCTCATGACAATGAAGAATATGTGTGTGCCAACACTGCGATTGGGACTCAGCGGTTTACGTTTATTGGCGCCTACCTAGAACCAGGATCTACCTTCGATGTTTCCAGGCTCGAAAATGTCATCGGTAGCACATCTCCACTTCACATAATTTGCGGAGACTTCAACGCAACCAACAAAATTTGGGGAAGTGCACACATCAATCATCGTGGAGCAAGGCTTGCCGAACTGCTTATAAAACGTTGTATTGAACCATTGAAGGATGGCAGCATTACTTACCTAAAAAAATCCAACAGTCAGCAGCTGCATCCACCTTTTGTTTGTTTCAAACAACTTGATCCAAAAGTTTACTTGGTGTACTGACCTTGAGACGAGAGGCAGTGATCACTTCCCAATTTTATTATCATACGGAGATTGTCTGCGTCACGGCGCGAAAACCAATTCAAGATTGGCAGCCTTCAAAAACCGTTCGACGTGGAGATAACCGCCGCCACTTCCGATGACGACCTAATGCCAATCATGGGTCGTTGTAAAAAGGAGTCCTCGAGGGTAGTTCTGGAGTGCCTCTCTATAAAAACTGACGCAGAATACGAAAGATGGCGTGCTAACCGTAGGCACGCTGAGCGGAAGGCTCGCCGTACTAAAGATATAGAGGATTTGAGGCAGACCCGTAAAGCTCAAAGGCATGTGAGACGCTACTTAGAAAAGTTGCGTCGACAACGGTGGCGTGACTTCTGTAGTAAATTGGATGTCCGTCAGCCTCTCTCTCGTATATGGCGAATGATAAAGGCATTCGCAACAACAACCAACAGCTCAATTCATTCGGGGCACTGTCATTACACGAGGGAATTCCCCAAAAAGAAGCGGCTGAAGAGTATTGTTGGTTCCTGTCTACGATTTCTCTGCCTCCAGTGTCCTCTCTAGGTGTTTCTGACACACTGCCACCTGCCTCCGTACCTGCCATGGACCTTCCATTTTCGATAGGCAAGCTGAAAGCGGCAGTATAAACGTCAAGAAACACTCTTTTCCAGGTTGCAACGGCATTACGCATGAGGCGATTTCCCACCTCTCTCATCACTCCCGCTTACGCCTTCTGGAGCATTATAACTCGACGTGGCTGCGGAGTATTGTGCCTGCGGATTTGGAAAGAGCCATAATAACAGCAATTCTAAAACCTGGAAAGCAACCAACGCGCTACGACTCTTTCCGTCCCATAGCTCTACTTAGCTGCATTGGCAAAATTAAGTAAAAAAATGATCTTTAACAGAATGACTTGGTACCTGGAGAACAGGAATCTTTATCCACCGGAAATGAATGGGTTTCGAGAAAACCGGTCTGCTATCGACAACATCCTTGCTCTCGTGGCGTCCCTAGAAAAAGGATTACACCACGGAGATATACCAACAGTGGTTTATCTAGACATAAAGTCTCCATTTGATTCGGTCTTTCATACTGCCATTCTAGAGTCCATTGCTTGTCTTGGATTTGGTGGGAGGCTGTATGCATGGATTTCCAGCTACTTGGAAGGACGAGAGCTTCTTATGAGCACAACGGAAGGTCCTACGTCATATTGCAGTATAAAGAAACGAGTACCTCAAGGAGTCATTTCCTCCACGTTAAAGGTCACAATTTACGCCGACGACAACTGTATTTGAAGTGCAGCAAGGTCACGTCTAAAATACACAACAGAGGCTCCAGAAAGCTCTAAAAAACATCTCTGATCACCTTGCTCTGAAGGGCCTCCACCTCTCACCTGAGAAGAGCGTTGCCGTGGCATTTACCCGTATGCGGATGAATCAGTACCCATTATTTCTTGCGGCCCGCTGGCTGCCCTACGTGCGCACTCAAAGATACCTCGAGATAACAATGGATCGAAACATCTCCTGGGCCCCTGAGGTGCGGAGGCTACGTACTCGCATTTCCGCGGCGGCGCAAGTCATTGGATACCTTGCGGAAGTCAATGGGGCAGTGACTGTCGATCGATGGTGCTTCTCTCCAAGGCTTATGTTGATGCCTTGCTGTGTTATAGCCTGCCTGTTTTGCAGCGGCTGTCGACCACAAGCAGAAAGCAGCTTGATGGGGCAAGAAATAATTGTATGCGCACCTGCCTTGGCCTTCCTAGGGCCTCTTCCTGCCCTGGTACCGTTGCGGAGGCTGGCTGCCTGCCGTTAGATGTTCTTCGGCTACAGGAGACATTCCGAATATACCTGCGGCATCGACTGCACACATCAACCAATCTTTTGATCCGTGTTGTACAACGCAACGAAAGCTCCAGCTGTGCACAGATGATAAACTCTAGTAACATATCTGTGCCATCCCAAGCGCGACCAACCATGCCGTCTAATCCCCCCCCCCCTGGACTCTGTCGCCGGTGTGCATAAAACTCAACATACCTGGTGCCCCTCAAAGCAAACACTCCCTCAATTCTGCCTCCTTCAACTCGTGCTCGCCCACATCAGTGGCTGTTATCCGCATACGGCCCACATTTTTACGGACGGTTCATCTACACCTCACTGTAGTGCATCGGGCGTCTACGTTTCGTCTACCGGCCAAGCGCTGTCCTACCGCCTTGTACGTGCAACGTCATCCACGTCGGCCGAACTTCGTGCAATTAAGCAAGCCCTCCGCTACATTCTTCGTCAGCTATCAGCAGAATGGGCTATACTCACGGACTTTAAGACAGCGCTGAAAACCCTATGGCATGCCAGTTGCTTCAGCATCCACGACCACGTATCTCGCGACATCACCTACCTGCACCATCTAGCCTACGTCGCTGGGCATCGTGTGACCTTGCAATGTATACCCGCACATTGTGGCGTTCTCGGCAACGAGAAAGCAGATGAGGCGGCTCACAGAGGGCAACAACTGCGTAATGTAAGGAAAATTTTTTTTACAAAGCTCGAGGCTGCAGCGCTAGCAAATCAGCTTGCCTTAGAGGAACGAAACCGTCTCTGGTCTTTTCCCGAAACTCACCACCCTTTTCTGTATGACATAGACTCTGACCTCAGAATGAGGCTCCCAGAGCGAATCCCATGTCGACTTGAGACGCTCTACCATCGGCTGCGCCTCAACGCAGCACTTACGAACTCCTACCGACATCGCCTCGGTCAAACCACAAACCCTTACTGTGATCACTGTGGTTTTCCAGAAACTACTGAACAGCTTTTATTAGACTGTCTGGTGTACAAACAGGAAAGGAACGACCTCACCAAGAAGATCGATTGCCTCAACAATGAACTTTTATTATTGAAAGCTCTTCTCGGACCATGGTCATCTTCATCATCCTAGCGAAAAGTGTTAGATGCACTGTTTGATTATTCACACATCAGCGTCGCAGAGACACTGTAGAACTCCACATCGTCATCCTGTGAGAACACCTGGACTTTTACGTGACCCACGGAACACTCCATGTTGCCTTCTTTTTTACCTCTTCTTTTTTTCCCTCTCTTTTGCCCTACTTCCTTTAGGGCCTTTACTTCCTCCACCCCATCCCCGCAGAGTAGCATGTAGGCGAATACATGCCTGCAGACCTCTCTGCTTTCTTCTAATAAAGAGCTCTCTCTCTCTCATGGTTTATGCCCGATTGGTGGAGACGGTGTCAGACCCGTCGCTATATTTTCCTAGTGTAGCCGTTTTTCTTAAGGATTTTCATGACCACTACTTCCTTCCCCATGGTAAAGAAGCGACTGAAACATTCTCCGGCGTACTTCGGAAGGAACGCATCCTCGCCGCCAACAAGCCCATATCAACACTTCGACGGCTGAGGCCCCAAACAAAGGAGGGCTTGCAAAAGGGAAATATCCAAAGGGTCGTTTACAAGATTCCTTGGGCACAATATTATTGAAGTTATGTCGGCGAAATCAGGATTTTTCCAGCACAGCTGTGAAAGCGAATAAACGACGTCCGCAAGTCTTAAATTGAGCTCAGTGGTTTGGCTGCACACTGCGAAAAGGCGGCCCACGAGAATAATTTCAATGGCAAGGGCGCGAACATACAAACAGGAAAACGAATCCATCATATATAACTGCTGTTTGTGGTCTGAAGCAGGCACCCCAGATAAAGGAGCTCATCAGGCTCCGAAACGATGGCACCTCATATTATAAACGCCGTTCTCGGTGTCTCTGCTTCTTCCTCAAGTTTACCCAACCTGACTGATGTTCACATTCAAATATTCCAGTAGCCCTACACAGAACATACCAGTAGACAGGGTGAGGGTGCATAAAAGACGTTACATATCTACCCGAATCAAGCACAATTTTATTTTCACATTCCATGTTTCCATCAAACTGCTTCGCCTATCTAGGTATGTACATGTAAGTGTAATTTACTGTGCGTAGGCTTCATATCAAGTTCCCAAGCCGGGGCACACGACCTTGTTGCTGGGCTTATCAAAAGGAAGATTTTTCAATTTTTCTTGGGAGGAAATATGGTAGTCGTTTTGGCAAGGACCATGGTGCGAGAGGTTTTGTGTTTCTTGTGAGCTTCATCGCGGCCTTCCAGACAATACTGTGCGAGCGTACATGTGGTGAGAAATTTTTTTTTGATTTGGCCTTTCCAAAACTTTGGTTATCCTGCCAAAATTAAAACATTTTAATAGACATTTGAAGCCATGCTGTAACGTTTACGGTTTCATTACATACTTTTTCAATTTTAATAAAGGTGATGACGGTTCTGATTCTAGATTTTGGCTTTCTGTGTGTATGAATCTCATGCAGTCGCAAAGCATGCCAGGATAGTTTATTACAACCGCTCACTTTGTATTTTCCTTCACACCTTTAAAAGCTAAAACGACGCTTTTCTTCTCTCTGGGCGTCGGTATGTGCTTTGTTGTAATTTATAACTTTCTTTGAAGAAAAGAGATCCCGGGTTATCGCCTGTTCTTGTGGAGGCTCTCATGCGTTTTTGAAATCTGGAGAGTTGTGGGCAATCTAAAATCAACACATTCTATTATGACATGTAGTCGTTTCTTCTCAGTGAGGCACTGACTTTTATGCAATGACCTTACCCTGTTTAACCCTACCACCGACGTTTTCTTACGCGCGTTGTTTCTCATATTCGCGTATATGCCATGCGAAGACTCATTTTAAGGTCTTTTCTGCGACCGCGAAAAATTGCACACTGAGGGTGGCCTCTGTGGTTCTCTGATGACGGTGTCGATTTTGCTTCTTTCGGTGTGGCTTATCTTGTTATGGGATCCTGTACGACATCCATCTGAAGACCACTGCCGGTATCAGTTGTATCCCCTGCTGTTCTCTTACTTCTGCCTTTTTTATAGTGAGGCATTTTAAATTCGAGGCCCATGGAATGAAGGGGTTCTCTATTTTAGTGACCCCTGGATCGGGTCTTATGTTTGCCTGGAGGGCTGCGCTGTAGTCTGGGATAACATGTTCACCAATATTTTAGGGAAAGATTTAGCGTGCGTGCGCGGGCCCGTCCATCGTTAGGCAGAGATCGGTGGAAAACCTGCTGGAAACTAAGCAAGTACCTAATTAAAATGTTCGTACTTATAGGCTGCGTACTGAATTTACATCCTATTGGCGTGCATTTTAGTTCTTAACTGCTCAAAAAAAAGGCCTTGATTAATTTTTGAGAGACCATCATTACGACTTTACCTAAATTTAGTTAGGTGAACGAAAGCTAATAATGACATTTTTTTCTGTTAGGAAAGCACGTTCGTGTGATAGCGTCACTGCGGGCTTGGGGTGTGACCGCTTCTACATAGCACGCCACTACCTACAGGGTCTTGAACGAACGAAAGTAATCACGCTCGGCGCTAGCTAAAACAACGTATCCGCTCTTTCGTGTCTGCCGATGTTAAATGGTTCTCATTTCCACACATGTCTGTTGCCACTGCACCAATTTCAAAATCACTCCATTCTTGCCTCTGGCTGCATCAAAAGCCCTTTCCAATTGATAGCGATAAGATGTTTGATTACAACGGGTTATAGCAGACGGTGACCACATACGGAAACGTTTAAACTGATTATAAGCTTTAACTCGCCGATTCTCCACAAAAGATCAGCCGCACCGTAGGGGAGGGTTCTGGATATAAATTATCGCCACCTTTGAGTGCGCGGAAATATCGACACGATGGCGTTTTCAGCTTTTCCCTCCATCAGAAAAGCGCCCATAAAAGTGTAAAAAATTGTCGTTGATTCCTTTTTTAATAGGAATCGGTAAAACATGAAAGTGAAATGTGCCTTCATAGGAGCAGCAGAATGTTTATTGTACATCTATCAACCTGCAGATCACTACTACTATTTCCTCAGTACGGCACCGTTTGACTCATAAACATTCGACACTGGTTTAAACGAACCGGAGCATTGAGTAAAGGCGATTGAATCACCAGGCACTCGTAAACCATTTGCGAACGAAACCGATTAGGTTGTCGGCGAATCGTTTGGGGAATTCAACGAGTGCTACTGCGAAAGAGAATGATTTCTGGTTCATGGGCATTCTTTTGGCTACGATTTGCGAGTGACGTCCTGCTGGAGGGTCATTTCGGCATTGGTGCAACCACTTCGGTCCCCCTCCATGGTGAAAGAGAGACAGATAAATCGGTCGTATTTACAAGGTAGTGATCAAGGTTCCTACACGACGGGGCAAACTAACTATCATGGGCTGCAAGTGCGGAAGACGGGCAATCGCGGTTTCAAAAGGAAGGGAAAAGTATACAATAAGGTATTCAGTGGGTGGGGAGACTGGTTCGGAGGATTCATACAGGCATGAACGAAGAATTTGTTTTGGGTGTGGGCCCCCCCTGATGGGAAGAATAGACACAGTACACAAAAGAGCATTGCACAGAGCTAGCAACTGAACAGGAAATAGGTAGGGTCCCTAGATAACAAGGGGTTTAAAAGTTTCTAAGTGGTGGGAGGAACGCGGCCTCCTTATCAAAGACAAGTAGCATTGTTGAGTCGCATTAAGCTAATAAAGGGTGTATTTGGGGAGTTTTTGAATTCTGATGGGAACTCAAGGGTATTGTTCATGAATTTTACCTCTTCTTTTTTTCCCTCTCTTTTGCCCTACTTCCTTTAGGGCCTTTACTTCCTCCACCCCATCCCCGCAGAGTAGCATGTAGGCGAATACATGCCTGCAGACCTCTCTGCTTTCTTCTAATAAAGAGCTCTCTCTCTCTCATGGTTTATGCCCGATTGGTGGAGACGGTGTCAGACCCGTCGCTATATTTTCCTAGTGTAGCCGTTTTTCTTAAGGATTTTCATGACCACTACTTCCTTCCCCATGGTAAAGAAGCGACTGAAACATTCTCCGGCGTACTTCGGAAGGAACGCATCCTCGCCGCCAACAAGCCCATATCAACACTTCGACGGCTGAGGCCCCAAACAAAGGAGGGCTTGCAAAAGGGAAATATCCAAAGGGTCGTTTACAAGATTCCTTGGGCACAATATTATTGAAGTTATGTCGGCGAAATCAGGATTTTTCCAGCACAGCTGTGAAAGCGAATAAACGACGTCCGCAAGTCTTAAATTGAGCTCAGTGGTTTGGCTGCACACTGCGAAAAGGCGGCCCACGAGAATAATTTCAATGGCAAGGGCGCGAACATACAAACAGGAAAACGAATCCATCATATATAACTGCTGTTTGTGGTCTGAAGCAGGCACCCCAGATAAAGGAGCTCATCAGGCTCCGAAACGATGGCACCTCATATTATAAACGCCGTTCTCGGTGTCTCTGCTTCTTCCTCAAGTTTACCCAACCTGACTGATGTTCACATTCAAATATTCCAGTAGCCCTACACAGAACATACCAGTAGACAGGGTGAGGGTGCATAAAAGACGTTACATATCTACCCGAATCAAGCACAATTTTATTTTCACATTCCATGTTTCCATCAAACTGCTTCGCCTATCTAGGTATGTACATGTAAGTGTAATTTACTGTGCGTAGGCTTCATATCAAGTTCCCAAGCCGGGGCACACGACCTTGTTGCTGGGCTTATCAAAAGGAAGATTTTTCAATTTTTCTTGGGAGGAAATATGGTAGTCGTTTTGGCAAGGACCATGGTGCGAGAGGTTTTGTGTTTCTTGTGAGCTTCATCGCGGCCTTCCAGACAATACTGTGCGAGCGTACATGTGGTGAGAAATTTTTTTTTGATTTGGCCTTTCCAAAACTTTGGTTATCCTGCCAAAATTAAAACATTTTAATAGACATTTGAAGCCATGCTGTAACGTTTACGGTTTCATTACATACTTTTTCAATTTTAATAAAGGTGATGACGGTTCTGATTCTAGATTTTGGCTTTCTGTGTGTATGAATCTCATGCAGTCGCAAAGCATGCCAGGATAGTTTATTACAACCGCTCACTTTGTATTTTCCTTCACACCTTTAAAAGCTAAAACGACGCTTTTCTTCTCTCTGGGCGTCGGTATGTGCTTTGTTGTAATTTATAACTTTCTTTGAAGAAAAGAGATCCCGGGTTATCGCCTGTTCTTGTGGAGGCTCTCATGCGTTTTTGAAATCTGGAGAGTTGTGGGCAATCTAAAATCAACACATTCTATTATGACATGTAGTCGTTTCTTCTCAGTGAGGCACTGACTTTTATGCAATGACCTTACCCTGTTTAACCCTACCACCGACGTTTTCTTACGCGCGTTGTTTCTCATATTCGCGTATATGCCATGCGAAGACTCATTTTAAGGTCTTTTCTGCGACCGCGAAAAATTGCACACTGAGGGTGGCCTCTGTGGTTCTCTGATGACGGTGTCGATTTTGCTTCTTTCGGTGTGGCTTATCTTGTTATGGGATCCTGTACGACATCCATCTGAAGACCACTGCCGGTATCAGTTGTATCCCCTGCTGTTCTCTTACTTCTGCCTTTTTTATAGTGAGGCATTTTAAATTCGAGGCCCATGGAATGAAGGGGTTCTCTATTTTAGTGACCCCTGGATCGGGTCTTATGTTTGCCTGGAGGGCTGCGCTGTAGTCTGGGATAACATGTTCACCAATATTTTAGGGAAAGATTTAGCGTGCGTGCGCGGGCCCGTCCATCGTTAGGCAGAGATCGGTGGAAAACCTGCTGGAAACTAAGCAAGTACCTAATTAAAATGTTCGTACTTATAGGCTGCGTACTGAATTTACATCCTATTGGCGTGCATTTTAGTTCTTAACTGCTCAAAAAAAAGGCCTTGATTAATTTTTGAGAGACCATCATTACGACTTTACCTAAATTTAGTTAGGTGAACGAAAGCTAATAATGACATTTTTTTCTGTTAGGAAAGCACGTTCGTGTGATAGCGTCACTGCGGGCTTGGGGTGTGACCGCTTCTACATAGCACGCCACTACCTACAGGGTCTTGAACGAACGAAAGTAATCACGCTCGGCGCTAGCTAAAACAACGTATCCGCTCTTTCGTGTCTGCCGATGTTAAATGGTTCTCATTTCCACACATGTCTGTTGCCACTGCACCAATTTCAAAATCACTCCATTCTTGCCTCTGGCTGCATCAAAAGCCCTTTCCAATTGATAGCGATAAGATGTTTGATTACAACGGGTTATAGCAGACGGTGACCACATACGGAAACGTTTAAACTGATTATAAGCTTTAACTCGCCGATTCTCCACAAAAGATCAGCCGCACCGTAGGGGAGGGTTCTGGATATAAATTATCGCCACCTTTGAGTGCGCGGAAATATCGACACGATGGCGTTTTCAGCTTTTCCCTCCATCAGAAAAGCGCCCATAAAAGTGTAAAAAATTGTCGTTGATTCCTTTTTTAATAGGAATCGGTAAAACATGAAAGTGAAATGTGCCTTCATAGGAGCAGCAGAATGTTTATTGTACATCTATCAACCTGCAGATCACTACTACTATTTCCTCAGTACGGCACCGTTTGACTCATAAACATTCGACACTGGTTTAAACGAACCGGAGCATTGAGTAAAGGCGATTGAATCACCAGGCACTCGTAAACCATTTGCGAACGAAACCGATTAGGTTGTCGGCGAATCGTTTGGGGAATTCAACGAGTGCTACTGCGAAAGAGAATGATTTCTGGTTCATGGGCATTCTTTTGGCTACGATTTGCGAGTGACGTCCTGCTGGAGGGTCATTTCGGCATTGGTGCAACCACTTCGGTCCCCCTCCATGGTGAAAGAGAGACAGATAAATCGGTCGTATTTACAAGGTAGTGATCAAGGTTCCTACACGACGGGGCAAACTAACTATCATGGGCTGCAAGTGCGGAAGACTGGACAATCGCGGTTTCAAAAGGAAGGGAAAAGTATACAATAAGGTATTCAGTGGGTGGGGAGACTGGTACGGAGGCATTCATACAGGCATGAACGAAGAATTTGTTTTGGGTGTGGCCCCCTCTGATGGGAAGAATAGACACAGTACACAAAAGAGCATTGCACAGAGCTAGGAACTGAACAGGAAATAGGTAGGGTCCATAGATAACAAGGGTTAAACGTTTCTAAGTGGTGGGAGGAACGCGGCCTCCTTATCAAAGACAAGTAGCATTGTTGAGTCGCATTAAGCTAATAAAGCTGCTGTATTTGGGGAGTTTCTGCTAATTCTGATGGGATACTCAAGGGTATTGTTCATGAAGAATATGATAAAAATTATGAAGTCGCCATTTTTAATTGAGGGATAAGCACGTTAGTTTTCCGTAACTTTCATTATTACCAAGCGTCGCTGAACCAAGCTTATCAATAAGATAAGATTCCCAAACCTTGCGGTCGTGGCGGGTTTTAAAAACGGATTTTAAAATTTTTGCTTTAAGATGTTAAAATGCATGACCGGGACCGTTCACATGTCTTGACAGGGGCATTTAAGGGCAACTTTTTGCATAAGAGTGGTGAAAATTGATTCCTATTCGAAAGGACGTTTTGGTTTGGCCGTTTTACTGCTGCTTACAAACACTTCACTCTAGAAAGTATACGACATTAGCAGAGTCAGAGTGGAAGTTACACATTATATTTATGTAGTTGTCGGAAGCCGTAGTGTGGCACGCTGTGTAGTGGTCATGTGTGGGCATACTTTACATTGAGGTTTATTACATGCATGCAACCAGTATTTTTCGGTCGGCTGATACGAGAGTTAGTGAAAAAGTCGCCCTAATTCTTATTACGCCGGTAGACAACGCGTGGTGGTTCGGAGAATAGGCTTTTTAGGCGTTCACTTTGAATAAGAATATTGTGATGTTTTGTTAGTACGGTTGATACTCTTGGAGTGGAGGCTGAGTTGGTTAAGACTATGTTTGCGAATTAACGTTCGGGGCTTTTTCTTACAGATTTCGTTAGTGTCTAATTGGTTGGATCGGACAATAGCGTCGTCGATAACTTGTTCCGGATATTTCTTATTCAGGAGGGCGGTCTTGACTTTTTCGACAGTTTGAGTCAAAGTCGCTTTGGTTCGTGCAAGTTCTCCTAAAACGGTGGGTTGGCTGTAAGGTATTGCTGTCTTGCCGTGTCTGACATGGCTACTTCGGAAGTGCAAATACTGTCGCGTGTCTGTCGGTTTTCTATACCGTTTAGTTTGAAGCCGACCTTGGGAAGTAGTAACGGTGACGTCCAGACACTGTTTTCCGAATAGGAATGAGCAAGCAAAATAGAAGGATGGGCTAGTGTAAATGCCTCACTGAAGGTGAGGAGCTCCGCGTCACCATGCTGCCAGATCATGAATATGTCGTCAATATACCATTTATAGTACAGTGGCTTTAAGTTCTGAGTGTCAACAAAGTTTGATTCCATGTGAACCATAAAGATATTGGCGTAGTTGGGTCCTATTCGAGTTCCCATTGACGTTCCGCTGACTTGCACATAAAGAACTCCGTCTGGCTCAAAATTGTTAACTTCAACAATAAGCCTCAGGAAAGTTTGGAGAGTAGAAGAATCGATAGGTTTGTCGCACGATGACGGCTCATACGCAAGCGATACAGTTACGATGACATCTTTTTGAGGGATGTTAGTATACAGGGAAACCCCATCGAGGGTTACTAGGAGGTAGTTATCAGGAATTTCTATTTTTGAGATGTCTGAGAGAAATCATTGGTGTCCCGAATGATGGAGGGAAAGCTGCTCGGAATTTCGTAAATGAGATTAACGACATTGCGCGACAGGTTTTCGGTAACAGTGCCGATGCCAGACACAATGGGTCGCCGTGGGTTTTTCACCTTGTGAATCTTAGGCAGAAGATAGAATTTAACGGCTACTGGGCCTGTTGGAAATTGTAGCGATGAGGAAGAAGAGACGGTGCGCTCGAACGGAGCGTACACTGCTATCATTATCATTGTACATAGTGTTCCATCCTGTCGCGTTTAAGCGGCAGCTCCCGTTCGTGGTCCCGGCTGGGTCCTCCCCGCGACATGACGACGAAACGACGGGAAAAGTAACTTTCATCGACGTGAGACAACCTAACAAGCGCCGGTCTCATTGACCTTGGAGAAGAAGTTTCAGCCTGTGCATTTGTGTGCTCGTCTGGAGCCGCCCCAGAGGAAGTCAACAGTAGAAGGTCCGAGCGGGCTACCAGCCAACGACAACGTGTGCCGTGGGGCGAGGACCATGGAACCTGACTCAGAACGATCGTGAAGCATAATAAAACGACCCGAGGGGAACGAGGTTCAAGCACAAGAACAAAAGGCAGTCACGATTAAGGCATCACAATCCTGCCATGTAACGACGTGTGCTTGATCGTAGCCACCACAAGGAACGCCTAGCGGCTTTTCCTGGACTTGCTCCCAACGATCTTTAGGACTTACCAACGCCCCGGAAAACGATGGAGAATCTTCTTTATCAACGACTCCAGGTAGGTCAACAAGTATCGGTGATCATAAAACGAGTTGAGCTGCATCTTTCATATGAACCACCCTCGCTAGTGCACATCACTAGCTGGAACCAGTCTTTGATAGAGAAAGAGCAAGCTCTCAAGGAAATGGACGGCAAAATCGAAGACCTGGTTGCCACTGACAAGGTTGCCAATGAAATCGAAAGGGCTGAAAAATGGGCAAACACCATCGTAACGACAAAATGAAAGTTAAAAGGAGTTATTAAAGAGTCACGAGAGTCTCTAAAAAGCACGATTCGGGAACGAATGAGACGCAATCGGAACCGTGGAGGCCTACCTTCGTTTCCAGATTACGGCTCAGAGAGTGAGACCACGTCTGTCGGCGAGTCGGCGGCATTACTGACTGGCGTAACTGACGAAGCATGCAACGATAATCCCAGCATAGGCTTGATTGGCAAACCGGAACAGGACCTTAAGCAGAATTTGACACCGGTAATTTTACAAATAGCCCTTTATTGCCTTCAGCACTGCTATAAACTTTGAGCCGCCACAACCCCAAAGGAGAATTTCCCGAATCCGACAGCGGAAACGACCGCGCCACCCAAATTAGGCTACCCCGCACGGTATCTCCTGTCATCGCGAACAGAAAGACTTCAACGAATGCTAACGTTACTGATTGTAGGGGGCGTGCGAAATGTACTACCCAAGATGAATACAGGACGCGACGAAATTACAAACAGGGAGAAAAAGGGAGGAGCACCAAACTACAAGACGAACGGCAGAAGAGGGGCATCTTGGGAATTTTCTGGCAAAAAAGAACAGCTCGCACAACGGTAGCGAGGAAGGTGACCAGACGAAAAACGGGGAAACATTCCGAGCAATAATATGCAGGCCAGATCCCACACCACCTCAAGGCGTCTCAACGATTTCCGGTGGACTCTTCGCCCGATGGGCTTCCTATACACTGTTGCGCTGAGAGCGCGAGCTGTGTGCCCTACCTCACGTGGCTCTTCTCTACACTCCGTCGTTTGGGCAGACAATACCAGCAGCGGTGGCGGATGAAGTGCGCCCGGCGCTGCCCCGGACTGACTTAGGACTGCCCGACTCGGCTTTGTGTTAACCCCGAACATTGGAGCGATAACGCTGGGCCTGATATTATAGTTGACCTTCTTTCTTTGAGATCGGGAGTATGTTGGAAATAGTAGCGAGGTGGAAGAAGAAGAGACCGTGCGCTCGAACGGCGCGTAGACTGCTATCATTATCATTGTACATAGAGTTCCAACCTGTCCTAATAAATCGTCGGCTCCAGTTCGTGGTCCCGGCTCGGTCTTTTCCGCGACAGGGCCTAAAGAAATTAAGGAACGAGCCGTGGTTTCATTTATTGTAATATTTTTAACAAGTTCAGCTAGTTTGTCTTGGACAATTTGCTGATATCTTGAGTGGGATGATTGGGTAGTGCTTTGTAGAACACCTTCACCGATAGTTTTTTAGTTTCCTCGTTAACATAGTCGGTTTTTTTCAAGGGTTATGATGGCACCTGCCTTATCAGCAAGTTTAATAATTACGTCGGGACAGCTTGCAAGTTTCTCTAGCGCTTTTGTTTCGTTGGTAGTCATGTCATGGCGGAAAAAAATGCGGTTGGTATGCTTTTCGAACATCGAGTTGGGCAGCCTTGGTGTACATCTCGAGACAGCTATCAGGCCGTATGGGAGGGGTCGAGTGCTTATCACGTAGGAGGCTGCGGGCTTCTTCCGTCGCAAGGTGATCGTAGAAGTATTCTCGAATCGTAGCCTCATGTTTCTAGAGAAGTTATCTAAGTCCTTAAAAAGTTGAAATTCATCAAAACCACAAGTAGCCGGGCAAAGGTTTAGTCCCATTGACAATATGTTCATCTGAACTGGGGAGAGGGTTATACTTGAAAGGTTAATTACTATCCCGGTAAGATTTTCTTTTGTGACGGCAGACGAGGGCAAATTATTAGTACTGGTGTTTAACTCAACATGTTAGGTTGCAGTAGTCGAAGCTATAATTACAGTCGTAGGGGACATTATCGGTAGTATTGTCAGAGTGGGGGTGGTTACTAGTGCTAGAGCTTGTTAGATTCTTAAGCGTGTGGCCAGTGTTAGAAATCTCATCTCGGTAAAATATACCGGCTTTTGTACGGGATATGGCGGAGGCCTTCTTTGATTCGCAGTGGCTTGCAAGATTCAACTCTCCTTTCTAAGTTCCTGAGTGAGTAGTTCCTCTTTCTTTCGGAAGGAATGGGTCGTAGTTTCGTAGTGATTGAGGATTATTTCAGGTAATTGTAATTTTGTCTTATCGTGTCCCTGTTTCCACTTTTTCATGTTCGAAGGGGAACGTTAGGTAGTTGCAGGTTTTATTCTGATCCTGAGACCCCTGGGAGCCTCCGCGGCGGTCAAATACTGTGCGAGAGCGGAATCATGCAATTCGAAACAAATGCGGTTTTCAGTGATTTTTCCTAAATTTAAAACAGTCTTGAAATGGGAAAGGAGGCCGCGTTACCTGTTTTTTCTGTAGTAGTCAGTTGTTGCTATGCTGATTGTTTCGAATGTTGTATGGGCATCAGGCAGGGGGGGCTGGATGTTGGTCCTGGAAGGACCGGCGGACACGCTGCTGTCGGTTTCTGTGGCCTCGGAAGTCGTTGAAGATGCGGAGGTTGGGCGCGGAGGTTGGGTTTGAAAGCATAGCCGGGGCTGCAACTGGGTTGGCGGTGCATGCGAAGTCACGCGACCCCAGAGGATTACCGCGCTGCTGCATGAAGCAGAGTGCACAAATGTGGCCGGCCAGCAAGGCTACACCCTCGACGCTTGGGTACAAGCCATCCGTAGTGAGGACTCGGCAGGCTGGGATGTCCTCAAGGCCATAATCGATGAATCAGACAAAGCGTGAGTTTCGGCAAAACTATCGAGAAGTGCGTACAAACGGCGTGCCTTTTCGTTGTAGCAGAGAGCGAAGCGAGAGATGCGCTATTCGCGGCGGCGGTTAGCAGAGCGGGGAAGAATGAGACTGGCGTAGATGTTGGACATGTTCGGCCGAGCTTCAAGAATGAGGTCAGTCAGTGAGTGATAGTCAGAGGAAGCATGACCATTCACAACGAAAAATATGTGGCTGTAGTACTTTGCAATATTCGGCCTAAACTTTCCTGTGCCGGTACCGAAAGACGAACGATACGTCTCGAGCTACGCGTAAAATGTTTGCCATGCAAATCTTTGCTTGCTACACTATGTCGGTACTATTAAGTATTTGTTATTATTACTGGAACATTGAGAGCGGGGAAAATTAGTGTGACGAATAGTTAAACATAAAATGTTTACCTGCTTCCGAGTAGTGACCTGTTAACCTTTTTTAAAGCCAACACAGGGTAACTGGTCACCGACAAGTAGTCCAATTTATTGCAAGTGATGCACTATAAACTTTATTTTTCTACTAAACTGCCTGACATATACATTTATAACAGCACAGGCTGTCAGGCTTTAAGAAAAAAAGGAAGTTTTTTTGTTTTTTGACGAGTGTAAAGATTTGTTTCTTTTAAAAATAATACCAGATGACCTTTTTTCTAGGCAGCTAGAATACCTTTTGTTCAGCCGTAGAGCTGCGTTCACTTCTCAGGAACTTACACTTTTGGCAGCTTGGACTAAAACAATAGCCTAGAATAATACCTCGGCCAATGTCCCTATTTGCAACCATTTTTATGACTTCACAAAAATAATAATTTTCTTCTTGACAAAAGCATTTGATCACGCCAAGCATAATCAGTTATTTTATTTTCCCTATGTCGGACTGCGAGAGTCTTTTGTCGATTCTTCAGGTTTTTCACCCAAGTGACAAGCCAGATATTGAAGTGTATGTCAGGCGAAACTGCACGAACCTATGCGCTTAGCTTAAACATTATCACGAATCTCACTGAAACTATCTAGAAAAAAGGCGCAAACGTGAAGACAGTGAAAGAGAACATATTTAGTTTGAGTTTACCGTTTAAGCACAAGTTTACAATAATGTTGATTGGAATGCAAGCGAAAGAAGCGTGTTTTATATATTTTTTTATTGCGAAAGTTTGCTCTGCAGCATAAAACGGTGGAGGCGAGTGTGTTTAAATGTACGTAAACAGGAAGTTTTCACTAAGAAAGTCTAAAAGGCTCCGGTGATACGGCCCAAAGAGCCAGCGTCTGTAGTCGGGAGGCCGGCCTGGGTTGAGTCCCACACTATGTAGGACTTGCTGTCGGGAACGTTGGAGGCCACGGCTAGTCCACAGACGATGGTGAATGTCTGCGGTCGATGCCGACGTGCTGCAAAATGGGCATGTCCGGCCAAACGGAGCCCGTCGATCCGGGAGCCAGGTGTGGGTGACAGCTGGTGTGAGAGTAGCCCCGACGCGAATCCTTCGAAGCGCCACCTCCTCACGGCGGGTGAGCCCACCAGGGATGTTTAATCCACACGGTGGAATAAGTGCGCGTGTGGAGCACCGAAGGTCTTCTTTGTCAGCGGCCAACTTTGAAATTGCGTCAATTGGAACTAAGGGCAGTGGATGCATCGTTGGAGTTATACGAGTCGCCGCATCCGCCTGTTGCTGTCCAGTGTCGATGTCCTCTGGGCCCAAGTAATCTTGTTAGGGCCGCAGCTTTCGCGTGGATGGTTTGGGACATGGGCACTTGATGAAGTAGTATCCGGAGGTCTGGGACTGCTTGCATTGAATCTGTAAAGATGTTTACAGGTTGCGATTGGTCTGGCCTCAGCAGCTCTATAGTCGTCAAGGCGTCGAAAATCGCTTTGAGCTCAGCAAGTCTTGACGGGGGCCTCCGAGGGGGGTAGTAATGGCAGGTTTGACAAAACTGCATGGCTGGGTTTACGACGGATGTGGTAATAATGCTTCCTGAAATACTGGCGTCGATGTAAAACGTATCTTGGCCAGCACTGGATGAGAGTTGCGGCGCCACACGGCTTGACCGACCCAGAGGCTTGCAGTCAGTAATTAATATTCGGGTCCAAGGAGGGGGTTCTCGAGAGGGATCTGGCGGCGTGTTAGTTTGGAGGCCCATATACCACCCTAAAGCAGCCACAGATGTGTACACCTGCGCTTTAAGAGATCGTGCCTGTCGCCCCTGGTGAACGAACTCATCTATCGTGTCAAGGCCAGCTTCTTCCTGTAGTGTGGAGAAGCGCGTTAAGCGAGGAATGCAAGTAATAGTCCTCATGGCTTCTCTATTGATGTCCTCCAGACGATCCCATTCCGCCCTTGCCATGTACTGAAACTGAGCCTGGTACGTGATATGTGGCAGGAAGATTGCGCGTACGAGAAGCCAAGCCATCTCTGTGCGAGCTCCTCCCGATTTCATGAAAATCCGGCGAACTAGATGTAGCAGTTGAAGGGCGCGCCGGCGACCTTCCTGGAGCCATGGCGTAGCCGAGCCGGGGGCCCGCAACGCCCAAAGGCCAAGGTGCGGTGACAAGTAACTTTCGTCAACGGCTCGCCATGAAGATTTAGCAAAATGGGTCTGTTCTGCAGTTTTTGTCGAGCCCTTCGATTGGCGACGATAAGTAACACGGTCTTATATCGGGATAGCATGAGTCCCACGCGTTTGCACCACGAGTCAACCGTATTAAAAGTACCCTGATGAGCGTGTTCTTGATCCGCAATGTCTCGAAGTGTCGACCAGAGCGTCATATCATCCGCAAAAATGAGGCATTTTTTTATCTTTCAATGTCCCTACTGTCCAAGCGAGCGGGAGGAGGGCAAGGTTGAACAGTATGGGTGCCAGGACCGAGCCTTGTGGTACTCCGCGGCATGTTAAAAAGGAGCCAACCGCCTGTTCTGAGACTCTAAAGAATCCTCTTCGAGTAATGCACAAGCAGGGGACACAGGGAGCGCTTAATAGATCCTTAGCTTGGTTTAGCTGCACAGGACTGCGGGGCTTTGGGGTTGTCTCAGACAGGGTCTTAAGCGACCGTATTTGTCGACTGAGCGCTATGTTTCTTGAAGCATTTATTTTCTACCTGAACCAAAACAAGGCATGTTTAAATACGTTAAAAAAAGAATCATAAAACGGCTTTCCACGGTATGGTGGCGTCATCTAGGTTCAATAAAGGTAAAAAGGCTTCTCAATTGGCTGATAAGCGGTCAGTTCCCGTGATGCCATTTCAGACCACAAAAACGCACGATTTAGCCGGAAAATCAAAATTTTAAACTGCAATAATAATTTCTCAGTAAATAAGTCATCATTTGCATTAGGCCAACAGTTGGGGGCAGTATACAACACGAAATCTTTCGAATACCACAAACCTGTATTTTTTCTTCATGGCTCCTTTAAACAAATAATCATTGATCTAGTGCGGTCCTTCACTAATTTCGCATATATAATTTTTATGGACATTGCTGAGAGAAGCAGAGCGTGTTTGGGAATTCAATATTTTGAAACTGTATAATGTAATTAGCCATATCACTCAAAATTTCTTTTATATTTTTCGCGCGCTTGAATCGAGCACCAGTCCGACAAGTGGAACGATTGACGAAAACGTTTCGCGTTTTAATTCACTGAGAAACACCATTGTCCATCAGAAGAGTTCAATAAACTTTTTACAGCCGTGCAGCGTGAGTCGTAATTTGCAGGAGGGATAGTTTAGTAAACTAGTCTCCAGGCAAGGCACATGATGCGCAAAGCATATGAAGCCTCGCCATGCATGCACGCCTGCCCCCCCCTCTCCCCCCCTCCTGCGCGCCTTCCTCGTGAAACATGAAGGGGAAACATTTGGGAGCGTGTTAAACGTTATAAACATTGATCTAAATGTCATTCCCGCAGCCCTGCAAACTAGACTAAAAATAACACCTGCGAAAACCACGCATCTACACTCGAGCTTTGGGGTTCAAACTTAATATTTAGCTGCACACATGACAGGCTTCCAATTGATAAATTCATAGATATCTTTAGGACACTACTAGTGAACAGCTTTAATGTAAAACACGCTCTGGTTGGGAACGATTCAAAACAGTGGTTCACAGAAGAAGAACCAAGGTGAGTACTCCCGCGTTAACAAGACTGAACATCGGAAAGATTGGAAGAGTTCCACCGGTGCGTGCCACCTGAAGAGCGACTGTGACTGCAGAAGGTGCGAACGAGACCGCTGAAGCAACGTTGAACTCTGACTCTGCAGTAGTTGTAGAGTGAATTCCCCGCACGGGGCACCTTCAGCAATCATGGTGATTGTACTGGCGATACCGCGGACCCCGAGCCCCCAAACATAATCTTGATCCTACCGTGCCGATGTGTTTATAGGTGGAGTGTTAGAAACCACGAACGGTGGCCGTCTGAGCCCAGGTCAAGCTCCGGTGGATGGGCTCCCTGTCTGTTCACCAGGCAGGGAGCTTCGGGACCTCTTTGACTACCAGGGTAAGGTCAAAGAAGAAAGTACCCCAGTCTCCCTGCTTTTATACTATGCTATTTGGCATTTTCAAACCCACCCCCAAATGTGATCGGTCCCTGAAAAGGGCCGCACGGAAGTATCTTTTCCCCCATTGCCATCCTTAACATTTCCTGAACCGGATAATTTTTCTCAATTTCTTGTGATGGAATCGCTCAATCCAACCCACCCTCTAGCATCTCAGTCAGTCTTCTTGATCGCCAAGTATCTTGAAGCCATAGTAGGAAAATCATATAAGTGCAAAAAACAAAGGTCTGGTGAACTCGTCATCGAAATAAATGACAAGCAGCAGTCCACGAAGCTTCTAGCTCAGATTAGACTGGCTGATCTAGACATCAGGGCCACACCCCTTCGGAGCCTCAACAGCTCCCAGGGTGTGATATCCGAGAGAGATCTTTTGAACGAAACGTAAGCGGATCTCCTTGCTGGCTTGAAGGATCAGGGCGTCACTGCCGTGAGACGCATTACTATCCGCCGAGACGACAAGGAGCTTCCCACCAAGCACATTATCTTGACTTTTGACAGCGCAGTTCTTCCACAACACAAAAATGCAGGTTTTATCCGTTGCTCCATCCGGCCGTACATCCCGAACCCGCGGGCGCTGTTTTAAGTGCCAGCGGTTCGGGCACGGTACAAACTCTTGCCGTGGCAGAACGACGTGTGCGAAATGCGCTGCGCATGATCATTCGAGCGACAATTGTCCATTCGATACCCTGTCTTGTGTGAACTGCGGGGGGCCGCATGCAGCGTACTCCCGCAAGTGTGAAAAATTTCAAATGGAAAAAACGATAATTACATCAAGGTCACGGAGAACATCACCTTCCCAGAGGCGCGAAAGAGGTTCGCCTCTTTCCCTCGGGGGAGGTACGCCGACTGGGCTCGCCGGGGGGTGGAGCGGCGTCTGCTTTCCACAGGGACCCAGTTATGCGAGTCTGATCTGGTCCCGCCTCCGCCCCCCGCTAGGTTGCCTCACGCAGCCCAACCCGGCACCACGCCGCTTGCTGAGGCAGCAGCGGTTGTGGTGCAAACCACTTCTGTCGAGACCGGTGCCGCTCCCGCCTCTGTCTCCCCGTCCTCCAGTCTGTTGGAGGGTACCGAGGTGATGGACACCACGGGCCCCGCACCGGCTCCCACCGTCACCGCACCGCCCGTGCCGCCTCTGGTGCCCCGGACGCTCTCGGCGGTTGCGGGTCAAACGAAGGGCTCCCGAGGGGGGGCCAAGTCCGGGGGGCCCGGTCCATCGGGCACCCCTCGGACATCCGACGACAAGATGGATGTCGGCTGTTCCTGCCTGCAACGCACCGCAAGGATCGGCCACCGACTTGCGAGCCTACAGACAGGCCTAAAAAGCCTAATCCCAGAGTAACAGCCCCGAAAGACGACACATGAACACACACACCCACACACTCCATTCATTCTTAAACGTAAATAATGGGAACAGAAAACATCATTCAAAGGAACTGCAGAGGCCTTCTTAAAAATCTTGATGATATGTATGATATCCTGCATGCCAATCAGCCAAGTATCATGTGTCTCCAAGAGACTCACCTCAATTCCAAACAGACAAATTTCTTAAATAGGTACATGATATTCAGAAAAGACAGGGTTGGCTGCACACACTCTTCAGGAGGGGTGGCAATTGTCGCCCGGAAATCCTCAGCCTGCCACCCTGTCACTCTGAACACTGTCCTGGAGGCTGTAGCAATTAAACAATTATATTTAATAGGTTGGTAACGGTGTGCTCCATTTCCATTCCTCCTGATCATGCACTTTTGAGCTCTGATTTCGAGGCGCTGGTCGACCAGCTGCCCAAACCATACAATCTAACAGGCGACCTTAATGCGCACAACTCCCTTTGGGGCTCCCCCAGAACAGATGCCCGAGGTCGCCTGATAGAGAAATTTCTTACATCTTCAGGAGCATGCCTTTTCAAAAAAAAAACAGCCTACATACCATAACTTAGGACATAATACGTACTCACATCTCGACTTGGCTATTGGTTCTGCAATTCTCTTTCCATTTCTTGATTGGGGCGTGGGCACGGACCCATATGGTAGTGACCACTTCTCCACATCCCTAACATACATAGGTAAAGGCCCATGCGGTCCATCCTCCCATAACAGGTTTAATGAATCAAAAGCAAACTGGAGTACATTCACAGAAACATCTAAACTACACCACACAACCATAAAACAATTACACGTTGAGGAAGCAGCCCAACTCGTCACGGCGCACATAGTCGACGCCGCCGAAAAGTCCATGCCCCAGGCATACAGTGCGTCCCGCAACCCAAGGAGGCCCTGGTGGAACGAGGACTGCAGGCGGGCGCGAGAGGCCCAGAACAAGGCGTAGGGTGTCCTTCGCCGGTACCCCACGTCAGATAACCTAATTTCTTTTAAACGGGCAAAGGCTCTTGGGAAGCGAGTGCGTCGTGAGGCAAAAAGGAAGAGTTGGCGCCCCTTCCTCACTTCCATCAACTTATACACTGACACACACAAAGTCTGGACAAGAATACGAAAACTAAAAGGACAACACACACAGCCTGCCCCTGGTTAGTACAACAGGGGACACACAGGAAGACCAGGCTAACACGCTTGCACAACACTTCGAACACGTGTCCAGTTCAGCACATTACACCAACACTTTCATGAAACACAAAACATCTGTAGAAAAGAAGTCCCTGCGCGATAACAACAAGTCACACACTTCCTACAATTCCCCCTTTTCAATTCATGAGCTGAAGGCCGCTCTGACCACATGTAAGCCTTCAGCTCCAGGTGCAGACAAAATCACATACACCATGATACAACACCTACACCCAGACACTCTTGAAACACTCCTACATCTATACAACAACATATGGCTTTCGGGGCAGATTCCAAACTCTTGTATGGAGGCCATAGTAGTGGCATTCCTGAAGGAAGGGAAGGACCCTTCCTCTCCTTCCAGTTATTGACCCATCGCCTTGACCAGCTGCCTGTGCAAGCTTCTCGAGAAGATGATCAACAGGAGACTCGTGTACTTCCTTGAGTACAATGGTCTTCTCGAGAGCTGCCAGGCAGGCTTCCGGGCAGGGCGATCCACAAATGATCAGCTTGTTGCATTAGAATCGTACATCAAAGATGCCTTTATCACCAACAGTATTGCATCACCGTATTTTGTGACATCGAAAAAGCGTACGATACGGCATGGCGTTACGGCATCCTTGCAGACTTAAAATCATATGGTGTAACAGGTAATATGTTGAACACTCTTGATAGTTACCTGTCCAAACGAACATTTCGTGTGAGAGTTGGGTCTGCACTCTCCAGAGTTCACATTCAAGAAAATGGCGTCCTTAAGGAGAAGTTTTGAGCTGCACGCTGTTTATCGTCAAGATGAATTCGCTTCGGAAAGCATTGCCTCCATCGATCTCCTGTTTAGTGTATGTGGATGATGTAGAAATACCTTTTAAATCTTGTAACATATCTATATGTGAACGTCAAGTCCAGCTTGGGGTAAAGAAACTCTCTCGCTGGGCAGACAAAATGGTTTCAAACCTAATCCCCCAAAAAGTACCTGTGTCGTAATCTCAATGAGACGGCGAATAAGGCCCAATCCTGAAATAAGCCTCAATGGTGACCCAATCTCTGTTAAAAAGGAACACAAGTTTTTGGGTGTGGTAATGAATGAAAAACTCACATTCATATCTCACATCAAACAACTCAAACAACAACGTCTAAAAACAATGAATATTCTGAAAGTCCTGTCTCACCAATCAGACGGTGCAGATAAACAACTCCTGCTGCGCCTGTATACAGCTTTGGTAGGGTCTCGTTTGGATTACGGTAGTGTTGTCTACGGATAGGCTACAAAAACAGCGGTAAAAATTCTCGAACCAGTGCTGCACCTGGGGCTTCGCCTCTCGTTTGGTGCTTTCCGTACAAGCCCTGTCCAAAGCCTGTATGTGGAGTGTGACAAGTGGTGCCTGGAGTACCAGCGAATTTATGTTGATCTTTTATATGCTTGTAAAATATCATCAATGGACAACCATCCCTTTTTTAAAACCTGTTTTTATGGATACATCCACGTCATAGCTGTTTTTAAATCGCCCATCTCTGTCCCTACCGTTCTCACTTAAGGTGAGAAGGGAAGCTTCTGAACTATCAATCTCCTTTTTGGACACGTTCAGAACATCTACCATTGACGTTATAGCCCCCTGGCAATTTCGCCCTGTATCGTCTTACCTGTCGTTTACATAATTACAGAAAAGCAGGGTACCACAAATCGCGATTTCACAACATTTTCAGTATCTGCAGCAAAAATACCAGGCTGCAGAATTTTTTAGTTATGCATCGAAAACTTCCATCGCGGTGTCTTGTGCTGCGCACGGACCCAACTTTACGGCCTCTACATCGATGCCTGTAAATTCGAGCATTTTCACGGCGGAAGCGTATGGCATTTTTCTTGTTGCTGGTCATATTGCTCAACATGACATTCAAAAGTCCATCATCTACACAGATTCACTCAGCGTTGTACGTGCATTATCATCCCAAAAGCATTCTAAAAATCACGTCATAAATCTAGTTTTTAAGACTTTAATGTCAGTGTATGCCAAAAATCTCGAAGTGATTGTATGTTGGGTACCGGGTCACTGTGGGATTGCAGGAAATGAGACCGCAGACCAAATGGCCGCCGCTGCGGCACACACGAACGCAGTAGACATTACAAAATTACCGTATACCGACCTCAAGCCATACATAAGAGAACACCTTCGCCGAACCTGTCAAGCCGACTGGGGGCACACAGACAGACAACAAGTTACACCTAATTAAACCACACCTAGGACCATACACTACTGACTCACACAACAGATTCATTAAAGTTGTACTAGCTAGATTGCGGATAGGCCACACACACGCAACACACTCCCATCTGCTCACTGGTTCTCCAAGACCCCTGTGTAGCAGGTGTGGGGAGGGCCTATCCGTAATTCACAGTCTCATTACATGCAGAGCACTCCACAGAACAAGACGCAAACATTTTCCACGACTATACTGACAACACTTCAAGCTACATCCAGCACTGTTTTAGCGGATGATCCCATAGTCCCTCTACAACGCACTTTTACGTTTCTTAGCGAAATCAAATTTTTACCGGTTATTTCCTATCACGCGTAATTCTTGCACATAGTTTCATGCCCTGCACTATCACACCCTGGCCCTTTACACCAGCCATCATCATTGTCATACTGATTTTACTATTTTAATCTCTGCTTTTGTTGAGCCATCTTAGTGATTACATCTTCAACCGTCATATGTAACCATTGTTTTGGCGCTGTTTGCCCTAGTTGGCCTTGCGCCATAAACATCCAACCATCATCAGTTGTAGAGTGAATTGCGGGTGGTTGGCTGTTAAAAAAAGTCCTGCGAAAGGACGGGTAAACAAACGCGACTAAAGAGGGCGTAGGCATTTATTACGCAACGTCTCTAAAGTACCAAAGAGTCCTAGGAGTTTACAGAAAATAACGCTGGGTCCTCTCACCTTCAAGTAGCGTACGTAGGTGTATTTCGTGATGCGCACGATGGGAGCAGCAAGATTTATTTCCAAAACTATAACACTTTCAATTCACTCCGAAGGCTTTATGGCGGAAAACTACCTTAGGTCAAGATGGGTTGTCTGGGTTTTTTCTGTTCTACCTTCAACGAATCAACTCCAACCTCTCCAACCTCCATTGTTCTGGCCATGTAGCTAAAGCGGTGCGTCACAGAAACTAAACCAGCGTTACGAAGCTCACTGCTATTTACACTTTACCTACAGTGGCAGCGACCATCACGCAGGGGTTTTCGAAATTTAGGCATCTCTTCATAATTTAGAAATGCCGAATCCCATTGTTACTCGAACAGCAAAAATAATGAAACGTACTTATACGAAACTGCAAGCTGAAAGACTGACAAAGTGGCCGGATTACCCACCTGAGATCTATCTAAGAGGACGTAACCTGTGTACCTTCAGTACAGGACCGGTAGTTTAGGCAAGTTTGCTGCATGCCTCACCATCTCAACACTAATTTGAAGAGGTCATCTATCTATTCTCGCTTCCGAATAACGCTATCATCTTTCCTGCTCGATGTGGCCTCATAGCAATAAATCTTGTATGCAAGCTCTACAGATAATGAGCCGGTGAAGGACGGTGAAAGCTAAGAATGGCGAAATTTAGGGAAAACAGCCCCACGAGATTTCTATGGCTATTGTAGTTTATTGTGTACATCTATTTCTTTGCTTTTGGCATGACGTTGCAGAATGAACCACGTAAATCATTCTACATTGACTCTCATCGGTGGTGCTTACAACACCAGTGAACGTATACGACATTATGCATGATTGAAACCGTGATGAACAAACAAACCATGATCCACATCATCAAGAGCACCTCCGACACCACCATACTGTTGTTTCTCTGTACAATATTTTTGTCAATCTGTCGAGAAACAAGTGCAAGCTTTTAAAAATATTGTCTCTTTCTACGGAAATCTTGGATTTTTCATTGAACGTATTTGCTTTTTGGAATGCATTCTCTACTCCTTGTGATGTTTGCGAGAAATAATTGGAAGATGGGCGACAGGCGAAAGAATTTCGCACATCTTTCTATATATTCAACGCAAGTACTCTTGCCACGTTTTTTCAAAGAATGATTTCCAGTCATTATCTCCGTCACCTCGTGGCTACAAATGTCCCTATTTTCTTTTTTCTTCAATGAGCCCTAACCAGAATATGCGAGTATCTTTACAGCACACACAAAATCTCTAGAACATAAACTGTAGACTTTGAAAACAAAGAACGAACTTCTTATTTGTTCAATTGTGAGCTGAGTTTGGAATTGGCATGCACTCATGTAAGCAAATAAAGGCCTTGCAGTAAAACGTCACATATAATAGGAAATATCTCAAACCTTTAACTCGGTTGGTGTGCCTACCGCCTACCTATACAGTCGTTTTTGGCGTTCAAATAGTGAAAGCGAATGCTCTGTGGCCTTTGTAGAAGTATTATAGCCGAACCTCATATCTGGTGTGAGGACCTGAAACAGGTCGTCGCATTATAAACTGTTCATACTAAGAAAGCCCCCATTAATCAAACAAGCACAACAAAAATACATCTAATAACACCGCAAAGACTAAAATACGTTCCAGACACACGACACCAATACACAGGATTGGTAGTATTCCGGCAGCAAAAAAAAACCTGACTCGAAAAACAAATTCATAATTTAAAATACCAAAGTACCATCAATTTGCAAAGAGAAAAATCTAAGGCTTTCAGGATTTTTTGGGGAAGTTGAGCGACCATGCTGCGTTATTTCAAGCTAAAGAAACATCTTTTACAATCACACTACGAAAGTTTAGGTTCCCGTTTCTTGCTTTTCACCTGCAAGCAAGCGGCAATCCAAATCTCGTTGGTTTTGCAACGTGATAACACCGATTTGAAACGTCATGTTCTCATGTGTCCTCGTACT
Organism: Haemaphysalis longicornis; assembly: GCA_013339765.2. NCBI lineage: Eukaryota > Metazoa > Arthropoda > Arachnida > Ixodida > Ixodidae > Haemaphysalis > Haemaphysalis longicornis. The sequence continues at coordinate 148,387,692 of CM023455.1, forward strand.
TTTTGAGTGCTCAGTGGCAAGATATGCTTTCTGATATCCAGGTTGAGCATGTAGGCGTCTTTTACAATTTTATTTCTGGAACTTACATCCACCATACGTACGTGTCCACAATTTTTAAAAAAGCCATTTACCCTTATAATAAGGTTGGTTAGATTAGTTTCTATTTATGCATGATGTGTTTTATTCACTTACAGGCTAACCTGGAGTAGGGCTAACCCCAGTTTTGAAATGCTTTGTACATGAATAGTGTTGCACTGTTGCCGCACATACATTATAATTCAAACTGTGCCCTTCAGTGCTCCATTTTGTGTTTTTCAGATTACAGTACTTGTAACCGACTTCCAAAACCTAAAGTTTGAAACAATAAACAATAGAGATGTTGTGACAGCATCTTTTCCATCACTCAACTATTCGGTATTTAAAGTGGGCAGTACTAAGCTAGAACAATGACATGGTGTAACCTTCAGTACGTCGAGAGTTCAGTTTACATTATTTTGGCTATTAGATTCAACATGAAGCCTGCGCCAACGTTTCTTCTTCTTCTGACCATCACCGTAATGTCAACCTTGATATCAAACACTGCTGGGTGAGCTGCAATCTATTCGCATCAAATTAAATTCCTTTTTACACATATGAGTGGCGGTAATGGTAAATTTTCAGTAAATGTACGAACATCGGAAGTAGCTTAAAATATTAGCTCTTTTTGTGTTTTCAATGAAAATAATACGCACAGGGCGCGCCCTTTTTGTGGACGTGGTGCTGTTAAAACTTTTGCGCAAGCGGTATTTCCGCATTTTATTGTAAATTGAGAGATTTGTACAATTTTTTGGAGTCCATGTCGCTTGGCGTAGTGGTGCCATCTTGAGTTTACCGACTGCGTCCAGGCAACCTTCTCCATTACTGCCAAGGTGCAGAATAAGAGGGCATACTTAAATCATATTGAACAAGAGACACCATGACGCTCTAAAAACCGCAGTTCGATTTGCGGTTTACTTATGGTAAAAATAGTTGAATTTTGTATCCGCTTCTTTGCTTTCGTCAGTCTATTTTGCCTTCCTTACACATTTGTATTTCTGAGCCGAATCAGTGTAGTGCCATACTATAACACTTGCTTGTAGGCTGCTCTAAATTTTAAAATACTAGATGCCTGTTGCACCATAGCTTAAGGCTAACATTTTATTTATATGTCTTGTCTAAATTACAGAAAAAAAACTCCACAATGCGGAAGGGACGTTCATAGGATGTTTTATTCATTGTAAGAGTACCGCACGGTTGCCATTTGTTTTGACAGCACACTTCTGTGTAAAAGAGCTGCTGGAACATCCGTCAGTTTCCAAACCTTCATAACAGTGCACTGGGATACAACATACGCCCATTTTAAATATATCCGCAACGAGATCTCGCAACGTTTTTTAGCAAAAGCATTCCTCAGCGTTCCTCAGGTGTTTGTATTCCTAATTAGTCCTTAGAAAATGCCAAGTAAGGTCCCACCATTTACAAACTTTTCCAAGTGTTGATAGAAGGAATATGTCAAACCTCATTTCATTCTCATGCATTTTATAAATAAAAATTTCCCACCTTTCAAGCAGCTGAACTGCGACGTAGCTGTATTTTTTTCCTTCTTTTGGCGTTTCGTTTTACAAACTAGACGGAACGTATTTGGCTTGCTCATTCGTTGTTGCTTAAGACTTATTCATATTTATTTAGAGCCGCACGGCCATGCCTTCTGTCGCAGTGCATCAAGCATAGGGTTCAGGTATTCTGCAGTCTAACTCGGCAATACAATATCGTCTGCAAACCTCAAACGGCTCAACTATTTCACGTTTATCCTTCATCATATCTTTTCCCAGTCAAGCTTTTTAAACACTCCCGCCAGACATGCTGTGAATAATATTGGCGAGGTGGTATCTCTTTCCCTTATTCCCTTCCGCAAAAGAATTTTATCGCTTTCCCAGCAGAGGGGTTACCGCGTCTGTGCGTTGTATGTCTTGTAAATGTCTTTAGACTGTATCCTCTGTTCTTCGGCCTTTTAGTGCGTCTAGCACGGATGCGGTTAGTACGAAATCAAACGCTTTCTCATGGTTTCTAAATGGCACGTAAAGGCGCTTCGTGTATTCTGCGGATTTTTCTACTACGTGATTAACAATGCGAGAATGATTCATTGTAAAGTACCATTCCTTAAAACCAGCCTATTCTTCGGGTTGTTGGAAATCCGGGGAATAACTTATGCGGCTAACTAACACTTTGGCAAAAAATTTGTATACAAAAGATTAGGTTTAAGAGTCTGTAATTCTTAAGATCCTTAGGATGTCCCTCCTTATGAATGAGGATAATGTTGCTTTTTTCACGGGCTAAGTCCACGCCTTTAGCAGTCAAACACTTTGAAAGCACTGCAGCGAGCTTCTCCAAAACAGAATCTCCTCCTTCGTTCAAAAGATCGGCGGTTATGTCGACATCACTTGCAGCTTTTCCTCTTTTTGTAATTTTGAGAGCATTTCGTACATCCCCTTTAGTAACTCGTATAAATATCTAGGGCTTAACATTACTAACAATCTATCCTGGCAGAAACACGTCGAATACGTTTCCTAATAATGCTAACCGCATGCTTGGATATATGCGACGAAACTTTTCTTCCGTACCCATGTCAATGAAACTAAACCTTTACAAAACGTTCGTCCACTCTAAACTGGAATACGCATGCGGCATCTGCTACCCCGGTCAACTAACCCTAACACTCACTCTTGAAGCTGTTCAAAATCGCGCAGCCAGTTTCATTTTGTGTAATTATTTGCGTCATGCCAGTGTCACAGCCATGAAAAGAACTCTGAACCTAACCGACTTATCGTTCCGTCGAAAATGCTCTCGCCTTTCTCTTTTTCATAAAATTTATCATTACAATCCATCTTTAAAAGAGCACCTTCTCTCTTCCCCCTCTTACATTTCACCTCGTTTCGATCATTGTTTTAAAGTAGGTGTGCCATTTTGCCGAACAAACCACTACAGTGATTCCTTCAGTCCCCGAACAAGCAAGTACGGGAACTGCCTTTCCGCTGCCACCGCATCTCTCGCCGACCCTGCAAACTTCAAACTCTCCATTTTGCAACAATTGTAACATTTCGCTTAATTTTTTGTTGTATAACCCCCACTCCTTTCTGTAAAGCCTTCGGGCATGGAAAGTATTCAAATAAATAAATAAATAAATAAATAAAAAAAATAAATAAACTGTTGGGACATCGCAAGTTAAGCTAAAGACAGGAAGCTTTGGTACCGAAAAAGGGACTGAAAAACTCTACGTTCCTATTTTCAACGTAACATCCGATTACATATCTCTGTAGTCCTTGCCCGGGTGTTCACAGCAAGTGGTTGTGCAAATTTTAGTACGCAGGCGTTCCCTAGTTTAGAGACGTTACCTGTGCCTCCCCCCATCCCCTTACATGCTCCTAGCTCAGTGTGGGCATGGCGGTTGCAACACAGCGTTTAACGCAGTGTTTTTTGCAATCGTAAATTAGCGTTCAACGTTGAGGAAGACATTATTTAGCTTTTCAAACAATCTTTACACCTATCTACAAAAAATTTTCTTTTTACTTCAAAATAACTCCGTGGCTAGTCAGGTTGGGCTTGCGGTTACAGCAGTTCTTTTATATCGCGTTTCGGTGAGCGATGTTACTATTCGCTTTTCCTGGTTTAAAAGTACCTTTAAGGTGTTAGGGAGGGTTTATGCAACGATTTTAAAGGTTTAAAGTTCTCCCCTGGTGGATTACTCACTTCTTTGATTTTCTCCTTCGGCTATCGCGATTATGGCTGCGGCACCAATGGTTTGCATGTAAGTCGTCTTTTAGCTGACACTTTATAAGAAAATGCGCCTAGCAAGCTGACTCTCAAGCAATCGAAACAGCAACTCCGTAATGCGAGTTTGGCATTTAAGGGGTCACCTGGAAGGTAGCAAGGTTTGTTTTGCTTGCCCGTGCCACAACCAGCGCGTGTGGTCGGGCGTCAAAAACAAGTTTGTAGTTTCAAAATCATTGGTGCTACGTGGTTCCAATTTGATGCAAAGGTGTTCGGGAACCTTATGAAAGAGGATTGCTGAACGAGAAGCACTTACAAGGCAGGCTTTTTTACAAAACTGTAAACATTCCCGCAGCTCTGTCCACACGCATCCGTCATTAATGGACGTTTCTAGAAAATGGTTATCAGTTTATTATTGTGATGCCATCTCATCTTTATTCTTTTCTAGAGCCCCAAATGGCACGCCCTATGTTTTGATCAATGAATGTCGTACAAGAAGGGTAAGTATTGCTTGCACAGTTTACTTTAAAAAATTTCTGCTCAACAAATTTTTGAAACAACTATTCAATGCTTCATATATTCTATAAACTACGGACAACGTCAAAGAAGCATATGGCAACAAAGTAGGAACAACGTCAAAAAATGTGGAATGGTATGTTTGCGTATCCAAAATACTTTGTAAATTACCTTACTTTGTAAGGAGAGAACAAGTACGTATGGCCTAGCTGGGCTTCAGGCCGGTGCAGAAAGTCGAGGCCAGGCGCTCAGGCAAACACGCTTATACTGGCACATTTGTCACCACATGACAGAAAAAACACACCTGTGGTGCTAGGTTTTGTTGAGGCAGTTCCGAGGGAAAGAGGGAAACACCAACGTAACAATTACCGCTCTTGCGCGGTTCCGCGTGAATAGGCCGATTGGTTGGCGGAACAACCGGCCGGCTCCGACACGTGCGCCTCTCTGCATACGCATAGGAAATACTGGTCCGGTTTCGGCGTTCACTGAAACAACACACACACTCTCGCTTTCGCTTCAGCGCCCCAGCTCCCGGAATATTTAAGCCAATCTAACACGTTCCCTCCAGAAAAGATGCTTTGGCCAGTTCGTTCGGATTTGTCAGTTAGTGAAGGTATGCTTGCACTCTAGCTCAAAGCTCGTCTCCGTAGCAGAATGCACAGGAGGAGCGGGTGCGTTTCCCCTAACAGTTCACTCGCGTCACACAATTTGGCTCGAGTCACACTGCACGATGAAAGGCTTCAAGTAGCCTGGTCTGCCTAGGGCTGACTGACCTGTGACTCAAGCCTTTATATGATCACAAAGAGCCACTTAAACCCCGTTTTTATATACGCGGCCCGGAGCGTCTTTGCTTATGGTAACAATGTTGGGCTGTCAATCCTCAACAGACACGACTTTGTTCTGATACTGCAAATGCTGGAGATTCGTACTTTGCCCTTCGCTAAAAACTGTTCTTTCCCAGTCTGATCCCGAATTTGATGAATGAAAAAGCAGTTTTACGGCCACCTTGCCAAATGGCTGAGTAATAGTAGGTGCTGTTGCTATTGGACAATTTCGTTTCACGTTCAGTCGACTTGTACGCTGACAAGCATCACAGCTCCGAAAAAACTGCTCGACAGTTTGAAAGCAGCGTTGGGTTTCAGAAAAGTTTCCTGCGACTTCCTTTTGCTGGTGTGACTAAATGCTGACGACATGCGCTCCGTCCACGTGCAGCTCCAGTACGTTATCCTGGTATATGCACACCTACGTCCTACGACCAGGCATTAGTTGCTATCCGGAAGTTTTTTTCTACAGTCCTGAGTCGTTCCCACTGCAGTTATATGTTCGCTGTTGAAGATCGTAGCATACGCATTTTTAAGGCATAGTGTACCTGGCCCAAGCTGCTGTTTTAATCGTAGTGCTTTCAGAGCAAAGCTGTACTACCTTCATCCAGTGGTTGGCGGCGGATACGCAATTTCACCTTTTCACTGGAGGCCCACCCCCTGCGACACACCCCGGGAAGCATATAGCGTGAATCTCCCAGCCCGCTTTCAGCGTTGGGACCAAGGCTCCGTTTTCAGTCGGTCTGCTCAGCACGAGTGGCGACCGCCGCCTTGGTTGCGGCCGATCAGCTGATCGCCGGCCGACCACCCCCGCAGCCTCTCCTGAATGTGGCGCTGTGTCGTCGCGGGCCATGTAGCTCGTCTCGCTCCCGGTGATGAGAAGAGAACGCATTCACCGTGAATGAACGTTGCGTTCGCCGTATTCGCCCCTGTGAACACCGCGTTCGCCAGGCCTCCTTCTGTCGTGGTTGCAGGGGACCGAACGGTTGTCAGCCGTGGTGGGCAGTACAGCTACATAAAAGGATAACCAAGCGAAACGAAGATTCAAGCAGGCTAAGCCAAGCTTCTGTTTTACATATCCAGATCAGCTGAGCTAAGCGGGAGCACTTTTTTAGCTTTGGCTGCTCCTCGAGCCTGTTAGCTTCCACAAGAAGCTGCTTGCACCTCAAGCACTGCAATTAGTTTTGGACGTACTCGACTACGGTCAGATCATTTTTTTTAATCCAAACTCTACAAATTTAACTTAATGAGAGAGCATGCTCCCCTCCCGAAAATGGCGACGGCTGGGCTTAAACGTGTTGACTCTTGCGCCAAGGAACATTATTAAAAAGCCTGGGTGGCTACGCAGTGTCCCTTCTTTGTACGTAAAGGCCTGTAATACTGGCTTTATTGCGGAATGACGCGTTTCTACTCTTTCGCATTGCGCATGATGAACGCCGCTTTGGTGACTTTGGTAATATAATTTTCCAGAAACGAGCGGTCAACTCGTTCGTGAAGACCTAGTGGATCTGAAAGATCTAGTGTATCTAGATCGGAAATCCAACGCGGTAAAAAATTCACAGGAGGTCATGCACTCTTTCGGAGATATTTTATTGCGCCAAGGGGCTGCATTGCGAATCTTGGAGGCTCAGTAGAACATTTTCCAAAAATACTTGACACATACCCACTGGTAACGCTTCAACGTCGCCGACTACGACTTTGCAAAACGGCTGTGCAACATGTACAGTTGCAAGCGGTAAATTTTGTTTCACGTTCAGCCGACCCCTAGCTGACAAACGCTACAGCTACAGAAATATTGCTCCACCTTTTCAAAGGAGCCAGGGCATTATTGAGCACAAGCTGATTTGCTTTTGTCTTGATATTACCGCAATTACATGAGCGAAATCTGCACCGGCAAAATTGATGAGCGCCATTGTCTTTTGACGCAGTTATTTATCTCTTTTCTTTACATCAGTAAAGTGGTCTCTCGGCCGGAATATTACCTGCATAGCAATACAACAGGAAAGATAAAGCGGATTAGTTCATGTAAAAAACTCTTTTGCTAAACTTTATGTGTATGGCCTGAAAAAAATATGCTAACAGTAAGGAAACGTAAGTTGATGTATCGAGCCTCGCAAGAGCGGTACGATTGGTTTTATCTCGGTTGTTGTAGTCTTTATTTTACTTCTGCAGGACAAATGTCGACTCGAAGAAGGGTAAAGGTCACTTGTTTTTGTGGTCTTGCATGTTTGATTTGAGACTTTCAAGCGAACAATCTGTTAGCATGCATATTCGTGCGTGGGCACGCCCCAAAATACCCACATGTGAACGATGCGGAGGGAACAAGAGACTTCAGAGCTGCAACAATTCATCCGAGAAGTATTTTAAAAGCTATGATTTTGCTCATTTCTGCAGCGAAAAAAAATTTATACACAACATTTTGTGCCACTGGAGAATAACGTCTAACGAGACCATTTTTGCAATGTTGAGAATACTCTACGCAGGTTAGAAAATACGAACTCGAGTTCCGTGGACGGAACCAACTGTCAACGATGTGCACAATTTGAGTAGCTTCAAGCCGACGAAAATTTATTTTTTTGTTGTAGTGCCAAATTCTGTTAACATTCTTAAAAACTATCGAACGAAGTTGTGTCAATCGAGGCGTTCCAAAGCCATTGCAAAGTGGCGCAAATCTGCTCCGTGCGACCAGCTATCCACTGCAAGTTTAAAGTGATGCACTAATGTATTTTCTTCAGTTTTTCTTCAAAAGCAGGTCATAATATTGAGCTTGTAGTTATCTACAAATTTAGCACTTCGTTACTTCAATTTTGTTTAGGCCGCAATGGGGCTGCGTTTGTTTACAAAGGAGGCGGGGACTTTGGGAGATTAAATCTGGGGTGAGGAGGAGATTGCGGTAGGGATGTCTATTCGAGTAGCTTAGAGTAGGGCAAGTAAGTAAAATAAAATGGGCAAGTCGTTTGATGACAGCCGACGCCAGCTTTAAAGGGAGAGGCACCAATCATCACCAGCAGCAGCATCGCGCCTCTATTGAGAAACGTTTTTTCACATCCAGTTTGCCTTCGTTCATTGTGTTCGCGCACGAGTAATTGGTTAATTTCTTGATAGATTCCACTTATCCGTCATGACTCAATTGCAATATGCTTGACGCATTGCCTTGGTTTTCTCTAAATAAGCTCAAGAAGCTGCAATATAATAAAATGGAACAAAGCTTTGAAGTGGCTTTTCTAAACACACTAATGCGCGTCAAAAAAGAAACATTTTCTCGTCAGCTATTCGAATTTCCGAAAGCATTTCATGTGATGATTTTATCATTGCTATTGAAACATTCCGAATAAAACTCACTGTTGTCACCACAATCTTTTTGGTTAAATCTTCTGTCGGTCGACGATAATTTTGTGTTTCTAATGTGCAAATATTTGGTAAAAATGAAGAAATATTGTTATAATAATATTACTATTCTGGTTTATAAGGCATCCTGAGGTACTTAAAGCAACTATGAAATGTTTAAGCTCTGTGCCTGTAAAACATTTTTAGAAAAGTTCCTTAAGCCCCAAAAACACTGTATAAAACTATAGGACGTATTTGATTATATTATATATTTTTATACAAAATGTTGCACACACTTAGTAGATATCCGTGATACTTATCCTCCAAATGTTTACGTTGATTCCTTATAAAATACCGAAGATAGCCAGAGACGCAGTTTTACCCCTAAGCCCACTTTGAATCCTTTCCTAATAAAACAACAGCCATGTGTAAATTTCCGAGATTTTTTTACATGACCTTGAGACAAATGAGCTGCGCAGAGTCAATTAGGCTTCAAAAGTGGCATCAGAAGAGGAAATGTAATACAGTCTAGTCCACTTTTAACAATATCCAAGTGAGCGAAAATCCCATCATTATAACCGAACAATTGTTTTAAGCGAGTTCCGAAATTAAGAGACACAACAGAGCTCAAGACATTTTATTCGCTTGCCAGCAAGGTCGTACTACTACTAATTTGCGGAAAAGAAGCAACACTCGGTCAGCTTTGTTTGCCGCAGGTGAAGCTAGCGCAAATTTTTTCCAAGAGGATCTACAGGTGCTTCACTTAGCTGAGGTAAATGTCCTTGGCGGAAACAACGTCCCCAAGGGACTGTGACACGCATTGGGAATCCTACGCAGACACTACCTGAGTAGGCTGTGCAACGACGTCATTAGAGTCGTCACTGTTTCAATTCTGGTGCGCAATTTAACCAGATTCAATCGTATTATCCGGTATCGTGGCACTGGAGCATTGTAATAAGCAGTTTATTTTACCCCTAGAAAGATTACAAAAGCTGACGGTCCCATAGCTGTTCGTCGTTATATTCGATATATGTTATAAACGCTATCGTTATAAGTGGACTCGACTGTATTAACAATCCAGAGACGTACGAGCCAGCAGTAGGTGGACAAGATCGGGAGATACCCGCACGCGTTTTGGAACACAAGTGTAAACATTCACGAATAAAGAAAACCAATCACGCAATTGGCTAAGAAAGAAACCAGAATGGCATATATTAATCAAAAGTAGTACAGAAAACCTAGGGAAGCGGAAGGGCACGGCTTGTTTAACAAGAGCCTACAGTTACTGACCTCCCACTGGTTGTCGTTTATCAATTTTCTTTAGTGGGAGGTGACGACGGGCTTGAAGACTGTAGCGTGAGAAAGCGGCCGGTAGAGGTGGTGGTCAGAAAAGCAGCTCGTTTAGAAATCAGAAATTCACACAGCAAAGGGAGACAGGGGGTGTGACGGCCACAGAGTTGGTCCCGTAGAATTGTGTTACGGGTGCTAGCGTGGCGCCCGGGCATCATGGCGTGAAGCTGCTGTCTGCCAAGCAGTTTTACTGAAGTGAGGGCTTCCTTTTTCTGATCGGCTTCTTTTCGTTCTTGGATGGCCACAGTAAAAGTACCGCTTCTGACAACAATGACAGTGCCAATGCAATGTCTCTTTGAATGCGTCAGCACCTTGCACTGGGCTTCTCTCTTCTTTCATTTCATATTTCCTAGCCACCTCCTAAATTCACACAAATATTTATTACACAGGAAACTGAAACACGCTTCAAACACAAATATTAATTAAACATGAAACTTAAACATGCTTCATTTTTTATAATCCCCAGTTCCACCGTGCATCACGTCCACCGTGCTTTCATCAAATACTGGTAGTTCGACGTAGCACCAGTTTTAACACAAAATCCATTTTCATAGGGTAATGGGCTACTTTCAGATTCTATGGTTGTACAACTATTGAATCAAAACGGCCCAGAAAATACATTTTGGTGGCATTCATCAACTGCTTCAAGCACACAATGCGCCTAATAAAATGTTAAGCTCAAATGTTCCATGCACCGGTTCATGAGGCACTCGTTTCAGAAATTTAGAAATGGCAGTTTTCTTCTCAACGAAATTAGCACGTATAAAAGAAATGTGGCACATTTTGTTGCAATACGATGAGAAAAATTACATTGCCGGTGGTTACTTGCACGGATTGAAAAATTTAGTTCTTATACTGATTTCGGCAATTCTAAAAAGCCCATATCGCTAAAAAAGTCAGGTTGTCAAATAAGTTACTTCCATTGTGTCATGCTCATATTCCTCTTTGAGACTAAGGTGCAAACCCTTCAACAAAGGGAGTGACATAAAATTAACTCTGGAAATATAATTTAGAACTAACTGGACTCAGGTTGGCTCACCCACACGCACGTACAAGCAAGCGTATACAAAAGGGCACCTCGATTCTTTTCGGCGAAACAAGCGCGGCGAACGTGGCGTTCATTTACCACGACCACGCCTTTCCTCTTCGCCGGGCGCGAGACAAGTCACGTAGGCTGAAACGACACAGCGGCACATGCTTGGCAGGCTGCGGAGTGGTCGGCTGCTAATCAGCTAATCAGCCACAACTACGGTGGTGACCCGCGCTAGTGCTGAGTTGAACGACTGAAAACGTACCTTGTGCGGAGCGCCGAGAGCGCGTCCGACGAATCACACGATGCGCTTCGAGAGGTGTGTCGCCAAGCGGTGTCTCCGATCAAAAGGTGACATTGCGCATCCCCCGCGAAACCACTCGTACAATGTATCAAAGCTCTGCTGTAAAAACGTTTCAGACGAGTCACGAAAGTGATACAGAGAAAGCTCTAAATTGCAGCAATTTGCTTAAATTTTTTGGCCGAGGGTTCTCACCAGATATGAAAAGACGAACCATCCCCTGCATGACATCGTCCAAGCAGTCCATTACCTTCAATGGCCCCGTTAGTTGTGAGATGTAGGGGTGTCTCTAAGGATTGGGTCTTTTTTTCGCGTACGATATATCTTGGGGCAAATGAACACGAAGTTTTGAGTGCTTCTTAGAGGTTAAACTTCAGAGGTAAATCCCTTCGCGTGCCTGTTTAGTGACGAGTGGAGTCCCAGTAAAAGCTATATCACCATGAAAAGAAAAAAAAACACGTTTCGATTCAAGCACATCCGGTGTGTGCAACCCCCCGCACAAAAATAGTACGTTTTTTGCAACGCAGCAAATTAACAAGCACAAATTATGCGGGCATGCAAAAACTTATCAGCAGTCCGCACACGTCACACAAAATTACCAACATCTGCGGTACCTGCGGACCTTCACTCGCAGTGCTATATTTAGCTGCTTAGACGGACTGCGACTGACAAGTACCATCCCACCACCCCGAGCATCAAAAAATAAACATCGTTTTTCTCCCTCTTTCTTCCTTGTAGTCTCTTGTGACAGTGGTAAAGATTTGCACATAAGTATAAAGAAGCTCGTCCCGTATCTTTTCAACAGCACGCTTGATACAGGAAGGAAGGAAGGAAGGAAGGAATAAAACTTTATTAAGAAAGTATGGCCCGAAGCCGCAGGGGGAGCGGGAGGGCAGGAAGGACGCTAGTAATGTCCAGCTATCGACGCCGCACAGACAAAGCTCCAGAGTGCTGTCAAGGTGTCCTTGACACGCCAAGAGGGCCGAATCCCCTTTTCGTTTCTTGATACAGAAAATGTTACTTTGGGAGATTTGTGCACCCGCAAGAGATTGATAAAGCTAAGTTTTAAAATTGGCTTAAATGAAGACGGACCGCTCGCTGATAATGTTTGCAGTATACTACAGGCCAAGGTGAGGGTTTGGGAAGAAAAACATGAACATAATGGTTGCCACAATCGGTGCAGCGACTGCCTGTAAAGTATTTGTCAGGTGATCGATTGGGTGGATTTCGAGCGAATGCTATTTGATGATGCGATAAATCAGACTTTACCGTCGATTCGTAATACCTTGAAAAATGTGCGGATGACGTCTTCACCAACGTGAAACCTGGGCGGGGCGAAGCATGCAGTAAATAAGTGTTTTCTTGGTGCGTTGGCATTTTTGCCAACGCAGATAAAACAATTGGGGGTTGAGTTTTACAGCTTTTCTGTAGAGGTATCTTGACTTTGAAGCACCAATATAACTAGCGCGAGGCGTAAACGAGTGTTCCGGTGTTTTTTGTACGCGTTATGAAGCGCTCCAGCGCTAGGCGTCAACGAAATTACTGGTGTTCTTAGTACGCGTTACGTTCTATCGCGAAGCGTAACAAGTTTGAGTGTGTTTCAGTAGTACCGTAAATATATGAGATGACGATTACGAGAACGACAATAGGAGACGCCAACAGCCCCAGCCCCAAAGGAGCTTGGCCACTAATAGGTGAGTGGCGTTGGGGTAGGACAGATCGGACGATCCATTTACATCCACCTTATACGGAGTACGCGCTTTCTACGCCCCGCAAAAACGTTCTTCCTGGCCGGCTTCACCATTGATGGTGGGCCATGGCACCATTCCGAGCAGTAGGATTCTTGTGAAATAATCGTTTCTTCAACGAGTCATGTAATACCAACTTCACGGAGGTATATTTCACTTCTACAAACTTTAATTGACATTGCGTAATCTGTTGGAATGCATACGTGCAGAAATAAGGTCGTCTTGCTTCAAACGCAAAAACAAGTGCAGGGTGTTCGTTCCTGCCAGCAATGAAGCACGCACTTTCTCCTGTGCAGTTCTTTTAAGGAAGCAATTCATGACATGCTGCAGTGCAATTGCGCTCTGCATAAATTGAAAAACCTGTTTAATGGGTCATGGTATTATCGAATAAATTACTTCTCTTGCTTAATTGTTTCGAGACAATACCCAACGCTATGAAAACACACGCCCTACCAGCTATTTTCAGAAACCTGGTAAAGCTCAGAAAACAAAGGTCCCGCACCCACCATTGACCGCCGTGGCCACCATTTACCAGCGTTGACCGCCGTGAAGTCCGAAGCGGCCTTGACGTGCGGGGTGTTGGATTTCGCAGCGCTGCCTGCGGTTGTTACGGAGTTGCCATCCGTTCACTGCCCACCAGTTGTTACGTCGTTGTCATAACATCGCTGGCAACCTGCTGTTGCATAAAAGGTGGCGTGTCGGGACCGGCTTGTGTTTACTTTTTATTTTATTTATTTATAAAATACTGCAGGACATAAAAATGGCCGAATCAAGAGGAGCTGGTACAACGATAATGGTATGACCAATTACATAGTCGTACAGGTGTAGAGAAAAAATAAATAAAAAACAACGGAAAAAAGGAGTAAAAACAGACAGTTATACAAAATATTCACAAGTAACATAAATCACACTTCAAAGGAATTTTCTAGAGATTTTAGTACATTTCCAGACTCATAAATATGGTGCGGCAGTTCGTTCCAGTCTGTTATTGTGCGAGGGAAAAAAGAGTACTTGAAGTTGCGCGTGAATGCAAAGATAGGTGTGAATTTCTAAGAATTGTGTCCCCTAGTAGGACGTGAAGATAACGGAGTCAGGACGTGCGAAAAGACCATGATGCTATTTTTCCTGGATAGTTGAAAAATAAATTTAAGTCTCGCTAGTTTCCTTCAGGATTTTAGAGTGGGAATTATATGAATAAATATTGAATAAAATATATGAACTAATATTATATGAATAAATATTAGTTCTGCCCGGGAGTCAGACTGGCGGAAGCGATTGTAAATAAACCGAACAGCTAATCTTTGGACTCTATCAAGATTGTTAATATCTTTTTCAGTGTGCTGATCCCAGACTTCAGACGCGTACTCTAAACAAGGCCTGACTATTGTGTTAAATGCGAGGAGTTTAGTTTAAGCGGGAGAGCTTTTGAGCGTGTGCTATAGTAAGCTTTATGTTTTACGGGCAGATGAGCAAATCTTTTCAATGTGGCAGGACCAAGTTAAATTGTTGGTGATTGTGACGCCAAGATATTTAGAACTTTGTGTGAGTAAATAGGGAGTTCCTTTTATAATGTACGAGTAAATTAGTGGTTGTACTTTTTGTTAGTAATGCGCATAGATACAGTTTTCTCGGTGTTTATGCGTATGTCCTTGCATTCACACCAGTTAATAACTCCATCAATACTTCAGTTCAATAACACTTGGTCATCTGTGGATTTGACTGAACGAAACAGAAGGCAATCATCGGCAAACAACTGCATTTCAATACCATGTTTGGCAAAGGATGTAATATCATTGATGTAGATTAAAAAGAGTAGTGGTCTCAGGACGCTATCCTGGGGAACTGCGGAGTTAACAGGAAGAAGATTGGAGTAGGTACCACTTAAATCAACAAACTGTGTGCGAGAACATATATACGATGTTACCCATTTAACAATGGTCGAGGGAAAACCAAGCAAGTTAAGTTTGTGAAATTACTTGGAGTGGGTATTTTATCAAATGCCTTGCTGAAATCAAGGAAGATAATGTCAGTTTGACAGGATTTAACTAGGACTGAGAAAAGAGAATGTATACAGGAAACTAATTGGGTTGTAGTGGATAATCCTGCATGAAAACTGTGCTGGAATGGTGATAGTACGTAGCGCTCGTCTAGAAAAGTAATCATATAGTTAGAAATTATTATAGAAGTAATCATATAGTTAGAAATGCTGTAGAAGTTTACATGTGCTAGTTAGGAATAGTGGGCTGTAGTTAGACAAAAAAGAGTTACTTCCTTTTTTAAATACTGGAATTACTGGAGCAATGCGCCAGTCGGAGGGAACAATGCCTTGGGATAACGATAAATTACTACAAGGAAACGGGAAAGCGACTCGACGTAACAACGTAAAAAACATTTGGCAGGTTGTCCGGACCACAAGAAGATTTTGTTTTAATGTTCAGAAGCTTGGAAAAGACACCTTCAAATGTTATGAAGTCAGGATCAATTTCTACAGAGTTACTACCAATGGCACGATTAAATGAGCATAGATTGGAAAAAACAGAGTGGAAGTAACGGTTAAACTTTGTGGCCATTTGTTTCTCATCTTGAATATTTTGATCGTTAAGCACAATGCAATCTATAGTTTTCTGTTGATTAACTTTTATGTGGCGCCAAACTTGGGTGGATCACTCTTAAGGAGTTTGGGTAATTTAACATAATAAAATACGTTTTTGCTGGAAGGTATTTTTTCTGAAAGTGTTCTCTTTAATTTCTTAAATGGCAATCCTTTTGAGTTGCGCTTTCTCATACGCTTCATTTTCCGTGCAATTTGAACGATTTGTCTAGTTATCCATGGATTTTCGGATTGTTGCTTTTTAGTTTTGTTTGGAATAAAATGTTCGAGGCAATAGTCACAACGTGACTGGAAGATATTTCAAACATAGTTTACATCATCAGCAGAAAAGCGTTGTCTAAATCATACGTGTGGTAGCGTGGTGGTGACAGTCCAGCAAATGTTGCGGCCAGGGATATGATGACAAGAAGCCGAAAGCAGGCTTAAGTTGTTTACTGCATGTCCAGAGATGGCCCGAAGCAAAACAGCAACAATTTCCCTTATGGGCGAGGTTACAGTCAAGATTCAAGCAGGGTGATAGCACTGATTTGCCCCTTCCAAAACGATCAAACTTCGGCGCATAGTATGGTATCAATAACTAATGCGCTAACGTGAAACACGTTTTCTCCCTGCCTTTTGCACACGGCTCGACATTGTACGGACAGAGACAACACTCTTTCCACAGTGGTGGGCTGGGCAAGTTGTTATGGCATCATACTTGACAAAAAAAGACGTGGACCCATCAGAAAGTTCACTGACTACAATTTGCTGGTTTTCCACGTTGTTTGCTCTCACGCGCAAGCTAAAAACTGATTAAGCGCCTCCCAGCATCAGCCTAGGCTGATGCTCTGAGCCGTGCAGTGAAGCCTGAAAGGTTTTCTGTTATACGCAATAGGCTGTCCCATGGGCTAAACGACGTAGCGCAGAGCTATTGGGTTGTTGTGATTTTTTCGGCACGAAATAAAAGATCGCCAATATGTGTGCTCAAGTGCACAGCCTCGCAGTGTACAAACACACAGGGGGTAGATGGGGTGGGCAACACAATTCAAGGGTTGTCCGTGTAAGG